>VRYO01001878.1:2745350-2820742 GCA_009812075.1 Sialia sialis
GCTTATAATCGTGAAATTACTGTACTATTCTACTAGCATAGCCAATAAGTGTATTCTTAGCTGTAGGAGGAGTGGCCTTTCACTACTCTGGACACAACTTCAGCATGTGCATTAACTGCAGAGAGGATCAGCTTTGAGAAAACTCCCTCTAACTCAAAGCCTCAGGTCCTACTGATATATAGTAGACCTGCAAATTATTAGTAAGTATGGTAATTCAGCGCATTTGGCAACACCAATGATAAAATAAAAAGCATTCTTAATGCATCTTCATTTCCGGAAAAAGTTAACATGTATCTATCCCCTTTTGCTCGAGGTTTTACTCCCTAAGCAGTACAAAAGGGAGAGACCAAACATCCCACAGTAAAGGTAGATGGAGGCTGGAACAAGGACTCTGTATTCAGAAATTAAAGAGATGTTTAGCAAAAAGTTTGTCATGATGAGAAAGAACATTAATGCTATCAGTTATGAACAAAAGGCATGTGCTGTTATTGATGTCAAACCGTGCAAAAGGTACCTGAAACATGGCATTGACTTCATGATATGAACTGTTACAGATCAGCTTTCAATAAGTCAACAGAGACTTCTAAGAGGACTCACAATAAGTTTACATGCTCTCTTTGCTTCTTCTTAACTAGCCACAAATGTGGAATTCATTTAATTAATTTTTACCTACAATTTCCAAGTTAAAAGAAATACAACTCAAGTTTATTGAAAACAGAAAAACAAAACTACTTACTTGTCAAGCTTCCCCTGTAATACAACCAAAAACTCATAGCAGTTCACAATGTTATCTGGCAGCCCGATGTTAAAGGCATGCTCTCTTGCCATATGATTGAGAAGAACAGATCTACAAGACATTCAAATAGAATGTTATATATTTTTGGATATATATAAGAATTATTCAATTAGTGATTTAAAATACACTAATGGCTCTAAAACTGCATAAAAGCCAATGTTAAATAAACAGTAATAGTCTTGCTGCCACTGTTAGGAAAAAAAAAAATGCAATTTTATTGAAACAGGAAGTTTTTCATTTTCAGCTCTGCTGAACGTTCAGTTACATTTCAATTGCTTCATCCACATGCATGAAATATAACTCTTTAAATGAAAATTACAGTATAGTTTATTTTGACCCTCACTGGTAGCAAAGCTCATTCATTGCCTGTATAAGCAAATCACATTTCAAACAACCCCCTTGAGAAACATTCTAAAAAGCCATTTGTCAGACTCCTCTATGCTGGTTAGCAGAGCAGAAATTCTTGGATGCAATGTGCTTTTACATCAATATTGCTTCACACAGCACTAGCAACATGAAAGGCACTCAAAAGTGTACACAAATAAACATAATGGATGTTCAAATAAGATATTCTTCTATCAGAGACATACTGGTTAATTCCTTGGGGACCCAACCTCTCTACATGCCTCAGTTTCTGCTTTTGGGGACTAAAGAAATATCCCAATCTTGACACTTCCTTTTACCAGGATTTTCAAACATGCACTCTGCCTGCCAGACCCAAGAGGAAGCAGAGAATGAAGTTCCTCTACTGTCACCAGATAGTAGAGGAGGACACTCATAGGACATTGGGATGACCTGCAGGAATATGACCCCAGTGCTTCTACCCTTCCAGAATACCAGAACTACCCATGCAAACAGACTGAGCCTCTCCAACTGAAACTGATTTACTCTGAATAAACAAAGATTCTTTGGAGCATGCACTTCAATGCAATTCTTGTTCGCACTTGACTGATGCCATAAAGCCCTCTGTCCTAGGGTGTTCTCACTCTAATTTTCCTCTCCCCTTTTTTATTTGATATTTAAATTCACACTTGTTAGGTGAGCTTTAAATAAGAAAATGTACAACTGGATAAAAAAAAAAATTAACCATCCCACTGGCTTACACAGCTGTCCTTGTTACTAAAACAGCTGCCAAAAAAAAAGTTTCTGTTTAAAATGGTTTGTTCCCAACTCCAGCATACTGTGTTGTAGAAATAATTGCACTGGAATAAATAAACAAAGGTTTGAGAAGGAGCACCGGATCTATTTAAAATGGCACTTCAGTTGAAAGAAATACTTAAACTATGCTTTCAAGTTAATTCTATCTTTTGAGTTCTACCATTACGCATTAACTGATTCAATGCCATTGAAAACATAAATAAAGATACTTAGTAGATACCAAAAAATAAAACAAAAGCAAACAGGGCAATAAACAAACCTGTTTCCTGTGAATTCTTGATCACAGAACATACACATACTATGAAAACTTGTGTCATATCTCTCTAGTTGTTGCTGTTCTAGAATTTCTCTCTATGAAAAGAAACAGATATAGTTATTCAGACAAAACCATCATCATAAAATCACGTAAGCTTATTACACATATTTATTCTTACTGGTACCAACGAACACATAAAATTCAAATGTGCTGCTGGCACAAACCAGATGTAAGCATGTTTTCAGTGTGGGTTCTCACAAAAATTCCAAGTTTTTCCAAAGGCAGTACATGTCCCACTTAAGTTCCAGTAAAATTCTCTTAACTTTACATACATGGCGCAGGGACATAAATACAATCCACAGTGAGATCACATGCAACTATTGAAATAATTCTGTATAAAATGTTTCAGTTTAATGTTTCTACCTGTGACTCAGGTTTACCTCTGGTATCAATGAGCAGGTTTATGGGTAAACACCCAAAACCAAGTGGAATGGCAAACTCAATCCTACATGGCTAATTGCAGGCAACCTAGAGGGCTTTCTCTTCATACAGGACACAGCCCTGGCAGTTTCTGTAAGAAGCACACAGCAGTCCCAGGGAAAAGGAGAAGGTCATTGCCTTCACTCTGGCTCTGTTTAAGGTAGGGCAACAGGCTGGGTCAAACACTTTACAACTCTTGGTGCACATTCCTAACAACAAAATCAAACAGCAGGTGATTTGTCTCCGTTGCTCTAAGAGCAGCAGTGTAGTTACACCGTGCAGTTACTATGCACTGCAGATGGAAAGGCCATAATCATCTGGGGCATGGGAGAATCAATGTCTGGATTAAAACACAGCATATTTTCAGCCTAGCAGCATACTACTCTGTACTTGCTTTAAGTACTGATAACTGGGAAAGGATTTAATTTCTGTGTAACATAAAGGTGCTACTGCCTGCTTTCTGACATTCAGGACCCTGACTGAATTTCTTAGGGGATTTTCTCAATCTCTATATCTTTAGAACCTGCAGTGAAACTGTGTTTCTCACCTGTGTCTTTGGTAACTCTTTTATGTGGATTAACACCCAAATTTGTCCATAGGGTCCACCTGAATTCAGCTCTGCCTATTGGATAAACTCCAGAAAAGGCAGAAAAGAAAGGAAAAGAGAAAAGAAAGGAAAGAAACACCCCCTAAACCCCAAAAGAAATGAGAGTAAGGCTTGAACTATTATGATAAAAGGCCCCAACGTGTCCTGCAGTGCAGATGGGCTGGTGTGGATGTACCACACCACATCCCATTGAGAGATGGCAGGAGGCTGACACTGAGCAATTACAGTAATTTCACAATTATAAGCCGCACCTTTTGCATTGAAGAATGCAGCCTACCCCAGTAGTGTGGCTTATATTCAGGTGCAGCTTATCTATGGACAAATCCCAGTGAAATGCCAACCCGGAAGTGAGAGCTGGCAGGGGAGGGCGCCTGGGGCTGCCTTTAAAGGCTTCCCTGGTCTATGAAAACTGTTGCAACTTGAGCACCTGACACCAAACCCAGCTGGCAGCAATTCTGTTGCTAATTTGTTACTTTTTTACACATGGATCCTCGTTAAAAAAAAAAAAAAAAAAGGCATGGCTTATATTCAGGCGCGGCTTATATATGGACAAATCCTGTGATCTACCCAGCTACCGGGAGGTGTGGCTTATATTCAGGTGTGGCTTATAATCATGAAATTACTGTAAATGTGCTGTCTACTTCTCTTCCACAAAAGCAGCGTGCTACACCCAGTGAGGGGCAGTGGGCTGATGAGATGTCTGTCAAAGCACATGAGAGTACTGCGCCTGAGATGCAGTTGTGACGGGGTCTGTGGGTACTGGGGGACATGGGCACATTGTGCCAAAGCCCCTTCCAGGGCCCACATTCAACCACATCCCTCAGGAACGGTAGCTAAGTGTCTCTTACTCTAAAAATACAGATGTTGGGGCTTTTCTGTTTGTTTTTGTACTACAAGGTGTGCATTCCAACTCCAGATTGCTTATTGAAGCCCTTGTTGGCAGCTGCTCTCAGATATGTCTGAGGAGGAAGGAGAAGCATACTGTGCTCTCCCTACAGACGATACTACTGCCACTCTACTCTCACCCTTCCCATTTTCCCCTGCACCAGCACACTTGGCAGCCTGGAAGCTTTGACTAACCCAGCATTGTTGCTTTACCGATTTATTCAACAGAGTTTAAAAAATATTTTCCAAGTTAGATCCACCTTTTTATGAAATATTGGTATCTTTCATTGCTACAGGGAACTTTCCAAACCAGAAATCATATCTGATACTTGGACAGGTGAGGAATTAAAAGCACCACTTCACATCAAATACAGCAAAAGCAACAAGGCTGCTTTTCTTCCCTAAAGACATTTCCAATCTTCTATTTCTCTGTTGAGACTCTAAAAGGAGAACAGCAATTACAATAACTTACATAAAATGGAAATTTTTCTGAGTAGAGACATTCTGTTAATGTATGTCAAGCAGAAACTGAAGTTATGAGGCAGGAAATCTCCAATTTGCTTAAATACTTGCACCAGCTTCCGACCTTCTTGAATGTTTGGAGATATCAGTATTAATTCATTGTTGATACCAAGACAAAAATACCCAAAACATTTTAAAAAATGTATTTGTTTCCTTTCTTTATCCTTTTTTCCTGTACCTCACTCTTGATTCCAGCCCACTCCACAGACTGAGTTAAAAACTAACATTGGAATGACTAACTGGGACAGTATGAGGAATTGTTCCTCTAGCTGTCCCATTTGCTCTTAGGTTCTTCCTTTCTTCCCTACTGCTCCTCTTCTTGAGTTGACTCAGCCACTGAAGCGCTACAGGCTAAAATCTACACCTGTAAAGGCTGTAATCAAGGACAGGTCAGATGACAGACTTTGAAGGGTACTTGGACTCTGATGTAGAAGGCATCATACTTACAGCTCATTCAGGAAGCTGAGTCAATTAAAACAAAGGAAGGAAGGAAGAGTTTCCTGGTAGGATGAAGACTAACTATGCAAAGATGTATAAAAAGAAAAAGAGGGCTGAAATTGCATTAGACACATATCACAGGCTGCCAAGCTGAAGCAGGAGAAAGGTGAAGTTTGTTTGAACTAAGACATGCAAAAGAAGATGGAGATATGCTAATACAGTAAAAGGAAATAGGAAAAACTAACCTTCCCCCACCCTCAAATACATCAGAAATAAGCAAAGAAAAGAGCATAGATCCAATGCAGCAAGAGACCAAACACAGGCAAGGAGGAATGCCTGGAACATGCAGGGCTTCAGTCTAATTATGTCAGAAGTATTGAAGAAATGCATTTAAAACAAAAGGATAAAAGAACCAAGATCAAGAAAGGATAAGAAAGGGTTAAAGGCTGGACATTCAACATATTCAGACCTGACATAATACACCCAACAGTCATTATGGAATCAGATAAAACTATTTCTGACCATTAGTGTGACAAGTCTTAATAAACTGATAGAGGATGGGCAAGATTCTTGAGTGCTTGAGAAAGCAATGAAATCCCCAACACAGGCAAAGAAGGGCCTATAGAACTCAGGAGTAGGTTTTAACATGCTGACATTACCAGCTACTCAGTAAGACTTCTGATGTTGCATTACACTAAACTGGACCAACATCTCCGTCCCTTCCTGTGAATATCTTCAACCTCCTGAACCTTGTCTCAGCTTAGGATTGTGACAAACTAGGGATCATACAAACAGCTCTTCCTGGGAAGCTGGTACAGCTTGCAGTCTTGATGAAGATTCCTCTTCAGGGTCTTATTGGGAGAAAGAGAAGCCCCTTTACCTAGAACTACCAGTCAGATGACGGGTGATGGCTGTATACACGACAGCAAGACAAGGTCAGTGCTGCTGTAGGAAGTATGTATTTTCAAAAAAATAGCTTCGGGGATATTACTTTTTTATTTAAATACCCAGGTGGCTGATATTGACACAGCCCCTCCATGTATCTCTAGTTTTGCTGCCAGGACTTCCTTGCCTGGTAGTGCTTCACAACTATGAATTCTTTGTCAAGACTGTTTTTCCAAAAGACCGTATCTGTTTTGTATTTCACAGCCTTGTCAGCTATTACAGCAAGCTGTGCTCTCTAACCTACTTCAGGCTCATTCCTTGGCCTCTCTCAATACATCACAGTCACCATTATGTCTCTGCATGACATCCACCTTGGCTAGCCCCCTGCTGCAATACAGCCTGAAATATTCCTAAACTGGAGTTTCAAAACTGCAGAATGAAATGCTTCAGGCAGCACATTTTAAAGACAGCATTTGTCCTTGTTTAGGCTTGCTGTTGGAGACAGTAGTCAGGATTCAAAGGCTGCAGAAAAATCACCAGAAGTTGTGTAGTTCTGTCTTTATTCTACGCAACTCACATGAGCCCATTTACCAGCTCACTCTTAATTGCTGGACTTGTCTGGAGGTAAAGGGCTTTACAAAGCAAAATATCTATTTAACTTGCAAGTCAACGCTCAGATTGCAACAAAAGGAGACGAAAAAATAAACAGACTTTATTGTTGTAAAGCAGTGGCTCCATTAGCCCCAACTATAGCTGCAGCCTGATTTCACAAAATCCTTTGATAAAAACTGAGAATACAATTCTGATATTCAAAACAATTACAATTGCAAACTATTTTACACCATAATAAGAATGCTTTTTTTTTTCTGAATTGAATTTCTCTGATACCAAAATCAGCAATTGCTTTGAGCTAAATTCTCCATTAACTCCAGAGTTTGAGGAAATGTCTACTTTCAGAGCAGATGAGATGCTCACCTGCTAACAGACTCCTTGGCACTGCAGTGGAGAAAGGTTTAGTTGGTACAGGACTGCATAGTACAAAACACTACAAAATTAGAAACAAATGCCCTTTAAAAATCAAAAAAGTAGTTCAATTTATAGCAGCAAGAAGGTATTATTTGCAATAAAATGAAATCATCAGCTGCATGATCAATCACAACCATTTTCCTCCCTCAAAGCCACAAACATGATACACACTTTGGAAACAAATATCATTATGACACTGCATGACCACATGCAAAATTCAAGATGTCTTTCACAAACCCAAAAGGATTGCTGAAAGCTGTAAAAAATACAGGGAAGTGCAGTAATGATGCATTGTGAAGAACCACCAAAAAGCATTCCTCAACCTCAAATCATCTAATCATAGAGGTTGCAAAGGATCTCTTGAGAGAAACAAGTCCAACCCCTGTGCCCAAGCAAGGTCACCTCTACCTGGTTACCCGAAAGTGTGCTGAGTTTTCTTTTCTGTCTGCAGAGAGGAAGAATTTACAACCTCTCTGGGTAACTTGCTCCAATGTTTGACCACCTTCACAGTAAAAATAAGTGGGTATTTTTTGTTTTCAGGGGAATTTCCTGATTTTTAATTCATGCCCATTACTTCTTGTCCTGTTGGTGGGCACAGCTGAAAAGAACCTGAATCCTTTTCCATTCATCAAATATTTATATACATCACTAAGTTCCCCAGTGAGCCCTGTCTTCCAGACTTTACAGTCCAAGCTGTCTCAGTGTCCCCTTGTATGCAGCATGCTGCAGCCCCTTAAGCATCCAGAGTTGCTCAAGCAAATCCATAAACTTTCTTGTACTGGGGAGCCCTGAGCTGGACCCAGCACTCCAGATGTGGTCTCAGTAGTGCTGAGTAGAGGGGAAGGATCATCTCCCTTGACCTGATTGCAACACTCTTCCTAATACAGCTCAGGGCACTGCTATCCTTCTTTGCCATGAGTGTGCACTCCAGCACAGGACCAATGAAAGACATAACGTAGGGTAGATAAATCAGGAGACAAATCATGAATGGTTTGGATAACACTGAGGACAAATTCTTCACTATCTCTTCTAATACAAAAACCTGCCAGGTTCAAAAGGACCAAGTAGGTGGTTCTCTCCCAGTATGTGGTTAACCTGAGCAACTCACTCCTGCAGGCAGCGGGTATCCTGTAAGTTTTTGTGGGTTCAGAGCTGGAGGCTTATATTGCTGAATTCAGAAATGTTTGAGCTGCCAATTACAGGAGACTAAGTGAGTATTTTGGGAATCACCACTAGATCAGAGGACAGCACATACCAGAGACACTTAACTGCTGTAAAGGGTAAGATCCTGATGTTGACAAACCTTTTTCACTGATCCCAGATAGCTTTGGAAGGAAAGCATGCTAGGCATGAGTGCGTCAGGTGTTTTGGTCTAAGACCATGCCAATCCAATGGGCCACAGGAATACAGGTTTCAGCTCAGGCAACTCCAACTCCATGGGAATCCCCCAGTGGAATAATTACCACATTTCTCCTTTGCAGGAGCTCGGATTCTATGGAAAGCTGTGTAAGACTTGTACATACTCCTCCAGTTCTGGGAATTCACTAATCATGTACTTCAAGCTGAAGAATATTACTGCTGCCAGCAAATGGAAATAGCACTCACAGAGTAGCTGAACCAACTGGATTTTGCCTGCCAATCTCAATTTCCCTAGGACTAGAATTTGGGTTTTGTAAGGTTCTCCTTCATTCTGAATGCATATCACTTTACGTGTCTTTATTTGCATGCTGTGTATGTACAAATTTGTAATATAAACACACCAGAAATGAGGGAAATGAGCTTAAAAAAAATTCAGAATTTTGCCATCTAGCAAAAAATGCTTTAACTTTAAAATGCCTATTAAGTTACTATGTTTTATTCTGTTGGAGTGTTTACCTTAAAAAATGAAACGAGCAATTTCTTACCAGTCTCTTTTGCTGAAGCTGTTCTCTAAGTAACCTGTCTTCTGGTAAAACATCACATAAAAGGAAGTAATTGTCTTGTTCGTCTGTTAAGAGATTAGGAAGTGTGAGTAAGGAATGGGAAGTTGCAGCTGCTTTGAATATTACTGGCAGATAATTTGCTAAGACTATGGAATACATAAAAAAAGTAAGAATGTGATTTTTAACCAATAAAAGTCAGTTACTTTAATTTCATAACTTAATGAAGCATGTTTAAATATTTGTGCATATTTATATTGGAGTATGAAGGCAAAAGTCTTGCATAGCTTTTTTCCACTACCAGCCTTATTAATTTTTATGATGGTTCACCTGGATACAGAAAACAATTAGCATTTATATTGGTTACAGATTAAAATCAGCATGAAAGAAATATGAAATCACCTTTATTTTTATCTTTATCACTTGTTTCCCTAAGTAATTGTCAGTTTTCAGTAGCTATCATAATTTGGTTTTTCCTCCCCTTACTCTGATCTATCACATTACCTTCTATCATCAAATATTTTTCCACCTGTGGACATACACAACTGTCAGTACCATACATTAGACTTGCCTAATTTACATTTCTACTTACATGTTTGACACATATTTTATCTTTAGTAACCTTTTTACTATTTATGGTCATATCCAATTGAAGAAGGCAACAAATTTTATTCAAAGGAATTAAAATTACTCAGCATGTAGGAAAATACAAAAGATAATGGGCTGAGATAACAACAATTTTCTGGAAGGAGAGGGAGGGTGTGAAGAGGAAAGGAGAAGGAAAGAGAGAAAGAGAGAGAGGGAGAAAGAGAGAGAGGGAGAAGGCTCATTGGTTTTTCATGATTCTGCCATTCCGGTGCATGATTTGCAGTTTTCAAACTGAGTGGTAAGTGCTTGTAAGAGAAACAGAATTATGATTTTTGGAGTGATTTTCATGTTTTCCAGGGCTACTTTTCTTAAGTTTATTTTGAATAATTAAAAAAATTACTTTCATCCATTTTGTAGTCAGTTTTCACTTTCTAACCATCTCTGACACCAGCTGCATGTATTGCTTTTTCTCTTTTAAGGTCTCCATTGAGAATTAAAGAAGCAGAAAAGCCCTAAAGTTCTTATCTGTGTTTTTCTGTTAGAAAAGGAAAGCCAAAGTAATGCATCAGCTACTTCTGAGGAAACCACTTCCTTCATACAGTCAACATTGTTCTTCTGATGGAATGTGCCACCACACCAATGCAGCAGAACACTGAATTGTGGTTTCAGACTTGTTTTGGAGCCCAGAAAACTGCAGAATTGTTTGGCTTCTGTGAAGATAACATCTCCTGACACTCTTGGGACAGGGAGCACTGAGGCAGGGAAAGGAAGGGGGATTGTGACCTTGATGGCCAAGAAGAATTATCAGCATCAGTGCAGGTGGTGGGCAGGGTGAAGTCAGAAAAGGCAGCTTGCTGGGAGTGCTCCTCATCATTTGGAAGGACTAATTTTTTATGCAGTGGGTACCAATGTCTCCCCAGGCATGATGTGAGCAGCTTTGCTTCCAGGCTGATTTGCAACAGGCCCCAGTTCACAGGGCATTTAAGCATGTACTGAGCTCATCCTCACTCAGCACAGTGCTGAAGCACATGTTGTACTCCTTGGAAAAGGTACAGTAATTTCACGACTATAAGCCACACCTGATTATAAACCGCACCTCCCTGTAGCTGGGTAGACCACGGGAGTTGTCCACATATAAGCCGCACCTGAATATAAGCCGCACCTTTCCCCGCCCCCCCACTTTTTTTTAAAACGAGGATCCATGTGTAACAAAGTAACAAATTAGTAACAGAATCACTGCCAGCTGGGTTTGGTGTCAGGTACTCAAGTTGCAACAGTTTTCATAGACCAGCAAAGCCTTTAAAGGCAGCCCCAGGCGCTCTCCTGGCTGGCTCTCACTTTGGGGTTGGCATTTCACTGGGATTTGTCCATAGATAAGCCGCACCTGAATATAAGCCGCACTACTGGAGTAGGCTGCATTCTTCAATGAAAAAGGTGCGGCTTATAATTGTGAAATTACTGTAAGTTCAAATATGTGCTTAAGAATTTAACATTACTTCTGTGGTTTTCTGACCTAATGTCAGACATCCTCGGCTGACCAAAGCAGTAGTATATGCCAGAAATTACCACATGATCTGTCCATCAGAGAGTAAGCAAGCAGCACACTTACCTAATGGAGCTTTTGAATTTGTTCTTATGACACTACAGAAGTCTGTGATAGGCTGTTCTGCAAACCTCCTCTTCCAGTACAAGATGTAGCTTTAAAAATAAGTGGAGATGACCAGTGAAAAAGCAAACACCAAAATCTTTTAATAAAAAACTGATTAGCTCCTGTTTTTTTCATGCTCTAAATTCTTAAGTGTTTTTGTTTCTTTTTTTAACTCCTGTGTACCTTTTTTCTTCCTTCATATTAGTTTTCAATTTTATGAAATTCAGTTTCACTTAAACTGGGTTTACCCATACTGTCAAAGTGAAAAACTCAATAGGCAGATTTGCAGCAAGCTTTGCATAAACACTGTGACCTCTTCACATCTTCAGACAGAAGTGCCACTCAGATGCATCTTTACTGAAAAGATGTACTACAGAACATTCTCAAATTCCCAAAATATTGTGCTCTGTGCAAGTCAGGAAGCTGAAACCTAGTAAAAACACCAACTTGACAAAAGTGAGGTTTTGGCAGGTCTCCTGTGGAGTTACAGTGAAAGCTGTAGCTTGGCAGACAACTAGAAAGACAGAAAAATGAAGTCCCTGAACACCTGGGGGTGAGACAGCAGACAGAATAAGAAAAGACCTAAACACATCTTGAAAGTTTAACCCATCAACTACAGTTGTTTAAAAACATTCTGTACTATCTTTGTTGGTGTTACAGCTGCATCAACAGAACACAACTGATATTGGATTTCCACTGAACTAGGAAGCTACTGTCTAACCAAGAAGAACTCATCACTCCACTTATATGATAAAGGGAACCAAGCAATTCTTGTGCTAATTATTCAGACTTCTACTATAAAAAATGATCTGAAATTGCCTAAATGCTTGCTTAAACTTATACTAATGTATGATATAAATCATGTGAGAGCTGGTCAAGGCTATTCAATGTTTGCTTCTTATTATGTGCCACCAAATTAGAAAAAGAATAATTAAAAAATCCTGACATGGAGAGGGCTAACCTCTGGTGCAGCAGTCAGCTGAGCACAGTGAAGCCAGCATGTGTGGCTGCGGCTCATTCAGCAGCATCATCAGAAGTCAGTAAGTGAGAGGTGAGTCTGGTTCTCCCCCTTCCTACTCCACTGTTTGCAATGCACATAGAAAGAATTGCTAAACAGAGCTGCAATTCTTCCAACCCAAGTCATCCTTGAACTTTTAGGAAATAAATGTACAAATGGAGAGATTTCAAGAGCCCATTTAATAAATGTCTATCCCTTGCACTGAGAGAAATGAACACTGGTACAAACTCACCTGCCCATAACTGTCTGTGTCATGGAAATTACAGTTAAGGGATTTTATATCATAAGACTTAACCTAAATAATCAATGACCAGATAAAAAACATAGCCTTGTGATACTTCCAGAGAGACAGAATGAGTGATCATGTTGAGTAATGAAGCAGAAGCTTATTCCTCTTATCTCTTCCCTCTGCCCTTATGCCAACTTATCTTTATTCTTCAAAGTTAAAATGGAAAGAAAATTTTTTCCATTAGCATTCATCTTTTCTGGATTATCCACTTCTTACAGTTCTGTCAAGAAATTTATTCCTAGGACTGGCTGTAACTCACTGCTAAGTATAAAAATAATACTATCTTTACAGAGTTGATCCCCGTATTTTCCACACCTCAGTTCAACACTTCAGAATATATTCTCCTTTTTGTGCATAGTATTAGATTATTTTACTAATACAGCAAATCAGAAAAAGCACACTTCAGAGCAACAACTCCATCATTTCACATCCTGGGGCTACTTTCTGTAAGATTTGGCTACCTTCCAATTGCATTAGCAGCAAAAAGAATCTAAATGGGCACTTTTCGAAGGGGTGATTTTAAAATACATTTCTATTAATGCAAAATAATTCCCCCAAGCACACTGAGATTGGTGGTCCATGACTGAGCAGCTCTGATTCCTTTACTTACCCAAAGATACCAGTACTATCTCTGAAGAACAGTACATTCTCCTTCCGCCTGCCTTCAGCAGAAAAGCAAACAAAAACTGCCATCCATTTTTCAATTTTAAGCAATGTTAAGCTCATACATTTGATTAAGGATTTATGTGGCTTACATTTCTCTTCCTAAATTATATTGTATTATTTCTTTTTTTTTTTGAGTCTTGATAGACACAAGGTCTAGTAACTAGTAACAGAAGACATACTAGAAAACTAGTTTTATTTGAGAAATTATCCATCTGACACTTAAATACTACAGCAAAACTATCTACAGACTAACAGGTACTGTCTAGCCTTCCTCCTGGCCCATACATTACTGTGGAAAGCAAAATGCCAGGCAAGTATCTTGTCTCTGAATTTACAAGCCAGCTGGCCATGCCAGCTACTGGAGGAAGTTAAGAGAGAAAGCTAAGTGTGACCCTGGAGACATAATCAATGACACAGCTGTAGAAGGAGTCACAGCTGTATGTACTGCTTTACAGTACTGTAAAGCATAGTTGAGGATTAAATGTAATTTCATTGGAGGAATACTGTCCTTAAAGTAGCCCAAACAAATTGCATCCCAGTATGTGAGAGATCCGGTCCTGAGCAGCTTCTGTGTACGATACACAGCTTTAGAACATTGTACAGGGGTAGTAATTTACTACAAAAATAAAACTCTGAATTAGGAGAGCTGATTGTCTGGAATGGATTTTGCTAAAAAAAACCAGCTTTCTAGTTTGCACACAACTTCTTGATAAGTGACAGGACCTGAGAAGACTCTAGGATATAAAAGAAAAAAGTCAAATATAGGAATTGCCATGTATTCTAAAACTGAGCTCCCTAGTCCCAGCAATATCTAGGCACAAGGGAGAGGGAGAGAAATAGCAAAACTACCTTACAGTCCAGCAGCAAATTGCTCATAAGAAAAGCTAACAGAAATCCTCCCACAATGTCTTTGAAAAAAGATGATCTCTACTTTTCAAAAGCTTTCAATAAACACCAAGCACATATACACATTAATTTTAAATAATATAAACCTTACCTTCTAAAATCTGCAACCAGTTTCACATCTGCTATGACGAGCTTGTGTTCAATAATCATGTGCTTCAGAAGCTGGTTTTGTTCTGGTAAGACATAGCATTCTTTGCAGAAAATACAAGGAACATAGGGAGAACTTTCTACTGCATCACCACCTGGACTTTCTGGCAGAGACAGAGGCTCCAAAATACACTCAGTATCTAAAATTAATAAAAATAATAATAATAATAAATTTTGACTAAGTAAATCAATGTGCATCTCTTGGAGTACTTTTAGGTACTTGTAAAACCTATTTGAGTCTCAGTTTTGTTGCATGGATCACTTGAGGAGCAAGAAGCTAGTAAGCAGATTGACTGCATTGAGTCCAAGAAGGACAGTGGGAGGTTAGCACAGGACTGTTCTCAGGTGTCTGTTTCAAATGAAACTCCTAGCTGACACTAAGTCAGTCACAGACAAGTGCTCTGCTTACTACTAAAGAAATTTTATGATGGGAAATCTAATGAAGCTACTCTCTTTGTGGCTCCCTGAGCCACATTGCTCAGAGGATTTAGGAAGGATTTAAACTGTATAGCACAAACTGTTTCGCATGTTAATTTTGCTAATCATGATTTTATTTATTGCAGGCTACTTCTATAATTTTCTGACTGACTCTTAAAGATATGTATTTGTTTCACGTTTTTTTCCCCATTAGCATCTAATTTACTGTTCTGTGACAAAAGACTATCCTTGATAAAGATTACTGCCACATGGATGCTTATGCCCACTGGAACACTTTCTAACTGTATAGATGTTGAGGTTGAGGAAGGGGGGGCCATGCTCCATGTGGAACGATCAATGGCCAATGTTTGTACCACACTGTACCAGTCAGACACAGATTCCTCACGTGACACTACACAGAGGTGAGTCACTGCCACATATTGTCCTGGGGTTGTATGTGTCTGTTCCCCATTTAAACAACACTGGTCTATATTCATTAGCTCTTCCATTGGCATAAATTAGTATAATTCATTAAGAAACACTGACCAAGTGAGAGTTCAACAGTTGGCCCCATTAGCCTAACCAAATACCGGCTGTCCAGAAGTAAACTGTGGTGTTCATTTTCCAAATTAATCATACCTCACTCTTGGGTTAGGGCTTATTTTGGAAGCAAATGCCAATTTCAACAAGTACAGTAATTTCACAATTTTAAGCCGTACCTGATTATAAGCCGCACTTTTTTTTTTTTTAAAGTGAGGATCCATGTGTGACAAAGTAATAAGTTAGTAACAGAATCGCACCAGCGGGGGGTTTGGTGTCAGGTGTTCAAATTGCAACAGTTTTCACAGACCGGAAGAGCCTTTAAATGCAGCCCTGCCGCCGGAGCAACACCACTCCCCCCGCCGCCGCTAGCCCGCCCATAGTGGCCCTGCTCTCCCCACCGCCTGTAGTGGCGCCGCTCCTCCCCCAGCAGCCCCGCTCCGCTCATAGCGGCCCTGCTCACCCTGCTCCTCCTGAAGTGGCGCCACTCCCTCGGCCCCACTCACAGCTCTGCTGCCCCGCGAAGCCCGCTCCCCACCTGCCCGCCGCCCGCCTGGCCGCGGCTGCATGGCAGCTCCCCCGCCGGCCGGCTCACACTTCCGGGTTAGCATTTTGCCAGAATTTGTCCACAAATAAGCCGCACCTGATGATTAGCCGCACCAGTGGGGAAGGCTGCATTCTTCAGTGAAAAAGGTGCGGCTTATATTCATGAAACTACTGTAACTTGAATTTTAGCTACGTCAATTGCTCTATCCTGCCTTCTACCAAGACTCTGAAATAACCAAAGAGGGGCTGGAGAATCCCATTCAGAGACAGACCTAGGAAGCCCCTTTAAGCTCTGTGACAAAGCTGTGCTCAGGCAGAAGAACAGGCATGGAGAGGGGAATGAGACTTTGTCCTCCACCACACACGCTGTCCAGCAGTGTCTGTCCCAGACATGCAGTGCTCCAAAGCAGGCGCAGCACAAGCAAAGGCTCCCTGATGGGGTGCTCCAGGGGACTGATGGTGAGCTGAGCTACTGGAAGGCACAGGTAAAGGGTATAAAACCGTAAAAATACAGCTTTATCAGCTCTGTGCTGCTCCTGCAACAATATATATGCCCTGCACAACTCTTGAGGCATCTACTCAGGACTTCTGAAAAATATAGCTTCCTGGAAAAGAACTGATTTGACTGAAGACTGATGGCTGGGTTACACTGAATTCAATTTATCCCATAAAACCAAGCAGTGTGGAAAGATGGCAGCACACAGAGCGTGGTATTACCTGGAGCAATGCAGCTGCTGTGCACAGTCTTATCACTTTTCTTCTCAGAATTTTATCTACACTTCAGCCCATTCTCTTCCCTCAGAAATTTATTTATTAGCCGGCATTGCAGAAATTGTTCCATTTGGTCCTATTTTAAGAACAGCTGTGGCTACACTATGTGCTAGAGCAATCCTCATGCAAGGATCAAATCTCCCAAGCAAAATTGATGGTACCTGCAAGAGTCCAGCTTTGTCCATTCTTACAGTCAGCTCTGTTGCCTGAAGAAGCATTAAACCATGTTTACTGAGAAAAGTAGAACTTAATTTCCTCTGCAATTGCTGATGCCAAGTGAACTAAGAAGATACTCTATCAGCCAGTTTAACTGTACCCAGTAAGCAGCAACACTGCTTCTTGTTAATTTTTGGTATAGGTCTCTTGCACTGACCTATTTAAACCTTGAGAAATCCAAATAGGTAAGCGCCTCTCTGCCTCAAGAAATCAACTTTCAACAGATAGGTGTGTACAGCAGAAAACGGTAGGAAACCTAGATAGAGAAGGAGCTGATGCAGTTATTCTGTAAGGGTGCTTGTGAATAGCAATTGCTTGGGCTAGAAAAACAGAACCACTAAGTCTTTGTAGTCATGAGGTGCTGAAAGGAATCAACTGGACTGTAGACTTGTTTTGCTGCCCAAACAGAGTAGCTAGTACTAAAAGAGAATAACTTTAGGCTACCGGAGCAGCTTGGCAAATGCAGAAGCTTATGCAATTTCTTTCGAAGGCACTTAAAAGAAGAGGCGAAGGAAAAAGGAATCCATGTAAATATCTTTTTACTCATCTGCTACAAAAAACACTGAACAAGAGAACAAATGCACAGAGCTGAACAAAAGCACAGCCCTTAGCACAGCACTTACTGGACTAATGTAGCACAAACCTCAAAACAGTAAAAATAAATCTAAGCATAATATTGAAATCTCTGAAAAGCAGCTAATTTTGTTTCTATATTTGGAGCAGAGTGGCTACAGGTACTGAATAAAAGCTGTTAACTATAGCACAGCTCAGGGCTACCAGGGAAATAAAAACTCTGAGATGCATTCTTAGACTCCAAGACTCCTACACTTGAAAATAAAGGAAAAGTAGCAAGCTTTACTTTCAGAATCTACTGCAACAAGAATAACTTCACAGGGACAGATTATACACCCCTTTAGAGCATGTGCCCTGGCTGACAAGGGTGAGATGCAATTATCTAGGAATGGTATAAAAATAGGGCAAACAGTAATCACACAAATAGAATAGTCTTCCAGAAGGCTACATGAGCTCCTCAGTTAAGCAGCTTTTGTTTTTGTTCCTCTCCTTTGACTTATACCTGCACTATTTGAAATTGTTGGTCTTTCAACACCTACAAAAACTTGCATCAACTTTCCATGTTTGTGTAATGGTCCTTTATTCCTTGATGTTCTGGTTTAACTTGAGGCTAGTTCTACTCTACCCTTTATGTAAGAGGTAGCTCGAAAATGTCCAAGAGTGGAAGAAAATACATTTCTAAATCAGTACAGGCTTTTTCTTTTTCAGTCTCTCCTCTATTTTCTTTTTGTTTCTGGTATTTAACTTGCTGTTAGGATTGCTGAATTAACCACTGAATTCTCTTCAATGATTCAAAGTCTCTTAAGTTGTGAATCAGGTGTTAAAGCACAAGATGGTGGTCATGCTCTTTGTGTGTTCACTCCTGTGTGTTGCTCTGCATTTGTTAACATTGAATAGCACTTCTTTAGGTACAATTTGCCCAAATAACATGAGATTTCCTGCAATGCTTCAGCTGGCCCTCCTGCTCACTACTTGGGGGAAAAAAAGCAAATAAAAAAGGCTGCCTGTTATAGAAATTATATGGCTTTATTTTATTTTAAGAATTGTTATAATATAGACTAGCTAATCTTCACAACTAGTGAAGAAACAAGATGAAAATTAATTCGTTTTCCTTACTGGAACATTTTTGCTTTTGAATACAATTATTCTAAGATCCAAATCAATGTTCGTTTGCACAATTAAGTAAATGTTACACCCACACAGTTATAACACAGACTACAGCAGAACAGGCAAAGTACTCCACCTGCACAATCACACATGCAATTATCACAAAGCAATATGCCATGCAATTTTACAGCCAATACAACAGGTATTATTATCAGAAAGAAAAGGAAGGAAAGATTCAGCATTTGAATGGGAGTTTTGAAAGGCAAGGTCCCCAGAGATGGTTTAGCCAGTGCAACTACTTGCTGCCAGTCAGAAGCACAGGGATGTCTCATTACCCTGTCTTTCTCCACCTTATCCCACCACTCCTAACCATCTGCCCCTGCCCTCCTGCTTGTGCTGGCTCCCAGGCTTGCCAAATCCTTAGACGAGTCAAACCAACTCTTTACCATTAAGAACCATTCCTTCCTTTTTTTTGCTCCAGAACGTTGAAAATGCTCACACAAGAGTCCACCAAGGGCAAGAGAAAACCAGGGAGTGCACGGTGAGAAGCAGTAAGGTAAAACAGAACCTTCCTCTCACCTTCCTCCTCTCTTCCTAGTTTACAGCCTCAGCTGTCTCATACAATTTTAGCATAAGCTTGCCACAGTGTGCAAGGTTTCTTCAAAGGCATTACACAAAAAGGAAAAGAAGCCACTAAGATTTTATTGCTGCTTCCTAACAAGGACACTCAGCACTGGCTTCAGTTTGCAGAATCCACTGTTGACAGCATGGGCACACCTAACCCACTAAATGCACACTAAATGCAGTGTGGAGCTCTTGTGCTCAATTCTACTTGGTTGCACATCTGAACTATCTGCTCTGACTAGCTCTGGGGACAAACTGAACACTGCTGCATAAATTACATTCTCTAACTAGGAACTGGAGCTATGTGGGTTCAGATAAATGAAGTAACTTCACTGTTAGAACTCTTCACTCTAACAGCTTGGCCCTGGTGCAACCTGCAGTTCAGGGAGCAGCCAACTCCTCCAGAAGGCAACAGCAAGCTGAGGAGGGAACTCCATAAACTGCTCTGCAGGGAATGCTGAGGACAGGGGCACTCACATCCTTCTTTTTGAAGCTTTGCCACTAGATAAAAAGGAATAAGAGTCATAAGACCAGAGGAAAAGCAGGGAAGTCTAAAGACAAGGGTTTTTAACTAGGGAGAAGAAATAGAACTATTTTAAAACAGATTAATTCATTTATTATTCAATGAATACTACTTTCAAGGCATTGCAAAGTCTGAGAATTGAAGTGATAAAAACAGAATTAATACAACTTGGCTTAAGATATATTTATGGGTTTCCTGTCATTTTTGGTAGTCTACGGCACAGCAATGAGGCCTTAGGCTGAGGACTTTATGATGTACATATCCCACTGTTGGTAACACAAGGATAATGAAACAAAATAAGAACATCTGCTGGAATGTTAAGTGTCTTTCTAATTAAATTCAATAGTTGAATGGATCAATTCATTACCAACAAATCTGGTTTATTATCTCATTAATACAGCTGGTTAATATTATAAGGAGATTAGCACAAGAACTTGAAATGATCCTAAAACAAAAATGAACACAATAAAGACATACTGCTGAATACAGGAGTCCAAATAATAAGCAAAAGACAGGTTTTTAAATGTGCAAAGAACAAAGGGAAGAAAGAATGACAGGAAAACAAAAGACACCTAGCAAACCTGGCACTCCACACCAGCAGCCCAACAGATGCCAAATGGAAAACATAAAGGCTGGGCACCCTCCCCCAAGTTCTCACTGATTACATGGCAAAACCATTTAGCTGCCAAAACGACCAAATCCCTATGGAGAGTACATTGGGGAACCAACCTGTATTCCTATAGGTAATAGTGCACAAAAGAGTGCTGCATTTAAATTTCTTTAGTAAACGAGCAGTTTTAAAGCTTTGTCTTGGAATCAATTGTTTTTGAAATGATGGAAGAGTATCGAGAAGGATAAGCTTGACACTTGGAATACATAGATGACAGCTTCCCCGTTTTGCAGCCCTGGCACTGCAGCAGCTATTTGTTGGCACAGCAGCATTCCCTAATTTGTGGTCATATTCTTGGAAGCAATTTTATACTGATTACAGAATTTTTCCTTTGTTTTCCAGAGTACAAAAGATGGATGACTAATGACTTGCCAAATAAACAGTATTCAAAGCCAAAACTCAGAATAATGAAAATAAAACACCCTGTCATGGTCCTCACCAATACTACATGCAAATACGTTTCCTAGTGAAAGAAGAATCAATGCACATAATCATCTCCCATCTCAATACAGTAAAGCCCTCAAGTACTTCTATTAAGTTAAATTAAGTCTGAGTTCATGAGGAATTATTTAGCTATTAATTCTGCTTGTTAACACACAATGAATGATATTTAGTTAAAATATCCATGTGCTCTAGGGGATAGGGGACAACACATCCTGTAGCTTCCCCCAAGATCAATCAGTCTCAACCCTGCCTGTTTTTTTCATTGAATGCAAATGAGCACTTCAAAAGAACACTTAATCCTACAGCTAAAGCTTGTCAGTTTTACAGAAACTGTGCATATTCTGTAGCATTTGCTGTCTAGGAATATGAGAATTTTATTCCAGTTAAGTGACAGCTTTAAGAAAAGCTGTAAGTTACCAAATCCTAATAACTCAGAACAGAGTTTCTATAGAGCAGGTGTCTTCTGGGAGCTGGAACTAACAGAAATACAACTGTGCTTAATAGCCATATTTAACAGGGCTGCTCTGTCGGGGAGCTTAGGATGTTGCAGTTTCATTAGCATTAACAAGTGTTGCTATGGGTACCGCAGCACAGGCATCAGAACACACTGAATAGGACTGGGAAAGTGATTAATAAAAACGTGAAGTGTTGGAATTTTAATAAAACAAAGCCAATGTGCTTGCCAATAAGATCATGTTTAAATAATAGACTACATTATTGCCCCGTTCAGCAGCAGATATGTGCCACTGCTTGTTGTCTTTGTGCAGGAGCCCAGACAAACCCCAACATCTGTAAAGACCAGAGCAAATCTACTGTTCTCACACAGAGGGACACACATGCCCACACACACACTAATGAAAGTGACCTAATAAGTATTTATAACAATATTTAAGTGCTGATGTTAATACGCAATTTATACATATTTAACACACTACAGCAGGTTCTATTGCAAGCTCAGAGCTGCACAATGCCTCGTTCCGGGGTAAATGACACGGACTTGCATTAGTGCAACTGAATTCAAGGTTTGATATTTTGGTCAGATATTAAACTATTTATCTACTTCAGAATTATACATTGAATAATTTTATTATACGTTTTAGAGCTTCTCTGATTTCTTATGACTATTGTTAAACAAAATTTCTGTTTATCTTTCCTTGTTTAGTGTGATCACATGACTTGGCAGACATGGAGAGCTGAGATCCATATTATGTGCTAAAATAAGAGATTATAAGAAATAACCGTAGACTATTATCTGGAAAGACTAACAAAGTAGTTATGTAGCCTGAATCTCAGAATGCTGAGTTAAAAAGAAGAGGAAGAAAATATCCAACAGAAGAACTTGAAATGGAAGGACAAAAGTGACCATCCAGGCTCTTTTTTTGTACTTACCACCCAAATCTATCTGACAAAAATGAGCAGCTTCTTCCTGTTAAATTTGCTATTCAGTACAAAGGCATAATAATAAAGTACAAAGACATAATGATAAAGCATGAACAATGCTGTTTAAGGTATAAAGTTTAATTTCTGCTATTTTCATACTAAAACTGGGGAAAAAAAGAAGAAGAAGAAAAAAAAAGAGTACAATTTTGTGTCAAGGTGATCTAGATCATCACTTAAAAACATTAAAAAATACATTAAAAAATGTAAAAAATTGTAAATGCAAATGTAGTACTTGTGTATATTACCACTGCCACTGTTCTGCTCAACACTCTGCAAAGAGCAGCAAGCTGGAAAAAGGCATGTCTTACTTTGCATTTACTGTGTCTGTGACCTTAGCTCTCCCAGAAAGGAGGGGTCTTAACAATGTGTTTAATATGGATAGTAATACTTAATTGCTACAATTTATCTTTGCAGTGCCTTTAACAAATACTGTACTGAGCCTAGTAACTTCTATGCCAGCATTGCTATGTAAAGCAGGTTAATTACTTTACTCTCTATTTTTTATCATGATCATTTAGTAGTAATCACTAATGCCTTATTACAAGGATCTTCCTTTTCTTGTCACATGTTTTTTTCTTCTAACAGGATTCAATTTCCAAGCACGTTTATCCTTTTGATGTTAAAAGAATTGCCTCATGGTCTTTTTAAACAATTGCTTTACACTCTGTAACTAAAGGAAAGGCTGTGTGATTTGCCTTAAAAACATAAAGCCTGCTTTAGCAGCTCCTGTAAGACATCCCTACATCATTATGATGAGAATTTCTACCATGCTCCTAACTAAGATGTTTGCATTGCAGGGTTTACAACTTTTCCACTGGTAGACTTTCCTTGAAAAAGGCAACTATGGGTAAAAAACAACCACAGATAGTGTGAAACTTTTATTTTAAATAGCACTTTAACTTTTTCAGACTCATATAAATTAGAAATAACCTCAAAATGCATCCTGAGAGGTCTTGTTTTTGGCATCCTTGTGTGTGTGGGTGTCATACTGACAGAACAGGCTGAAATCTCTCTCTGATACTCTGATTGAGCTTCCTGTCACACAGAGCCTTCAAGCCTGAATTAAGTAAATTTTGTACTTAATGAAGAATCCATATGAGGAAGAGGTCCTGTGATGTTAGAATCTCTATTGCTGCTTTCTCAGTGAACTGGAGCTTTTCCAGATGGAGAGTAGCAAAATAAATAGCTTCTACTTTTAGAATCAAACCTCCATAAACTGGTATTCAAACTGGAAAAAAACAGTGGCTCAAAAGGAAAGTTCATTACAGTGTACAGTGATATGAATCAACATAGTTCAGCCTAATTGATACCATGACTCAGGAAAACAAAGCTTTGACTGTACTTAAAATAATCCACTATTTATACTCTTTACATAGACATTTTTGAAAACTATTTTGAGAGGAAAGTATTTTTAAGTCAGGGCTCAAATAATTATGTCTTATAGATCTCAGGGATATCTCACAGCAGACTATAGAAAATTTGTATGAGCGTATTCTGACTTTGTACCAACCAGAGTTTGAAATAAATATTTTTGTGATACTGTCCTCTGTGCATTCATTACACATATAACACAGATCTTAACTTCCTAAGTATGATTTATGCTTACTAACTGATACTGCTAATATAGCTCTTGGACATGGATGATACAATAGTTGAAATTAACTTCATCAAGAAACAGAGCTAGAATGTTTGAATTAGTGATACAAGTTGTTTATATTTTTCAGGCAACATTTTGCAAACTGTATAAATACATGCAGGCTCCTGAACATTAAATCAGTACAGTAATAACACAGACTGCATGTTTTCATTCCATGTAAGACAAAATCAAATTAAAACCTCCAGCAGGATGTTTTTTTCCACACCAGTCTTTAGAGAAAAAGCTCCACCTCATTTATTTATGCATTATGGAATCATAATAAAATTCAGTGCTGGCACACTGGTCAAGACAAATGTTAGCAAAATGCTCCTCTGACAGCAGCAGTGCTTAGAACTGCACACATTTGTTTCATGACCACTGCTGTTTTTACATTGTGAGCTTGATGCATTTCCACAATGGAACTCACAGACCTACCCTGGGGCACGTGCCATGAGCTTGGCATGAGGTTGTGGGTGGGAGGGTGCTGTGCCAAGCTTCCCCATGCTGCCCACCAGCCCCGTGTCTCCTCTTGCATCTCAGCACAGCTCTGACCCACACAGGAGTCCTGCAGCCCCCGATCACTCTCCAGCTGCTTTGTGCATTGGCTGGGTTCAGACATCAGTTTCAGAGCACATGAATAGGATTTGTTTGGAGCCCAGGTATAGGAAAAATACATCCCAACCCTTAACAGAAATGCCTGGGTTTGAACCAAGAGGCTGTTCAGTGTGGGAACACTCACTGCAGTATTCCAAAGCAGAAATGCCAAGCCATGCAGTACAGCTGCAGGGACTGTGGCACCTTTATCTACTGTGGCTTATTACTTGTTCAGGTGAACAGAGTCACAACATACCACAAAAAATCATGAGGTTGAAACAGTTGGTGTGTCATATAGAGCTTCTATACCAGAGGGATAAAGAGAAGGTGTTTAACCTCCTACAACTACATAGGGCAAGTAGCTATTCTTTGGCTACAGAGCCTCTGAAAACAAAGTGGAGGATGACATCTCAATGAGCAAGAAACAGCTGGGCCATTTCACACTGGTCACTGCCTGTGAGTCATAAAAAATCAGAGAAAAATACACAAAATTAAAAAAAACCCAAAAAACAACTAGTTGGAAGACATGGTCCAGTGAAAACAAGAGGCAAAATATCCTAAGG
The DNA here is from genome assembly GCA_009812075.1 of Sialia sialis. Lineage (NCBI taxonomy): Eukaryota > Metazoa > Chordata > Aves > Passeriformes > Turdidae > Sialia > Sialia sialis. Next base: position 2,770,249 of record VRYO01001878.1, read on the forward strand.
AAAGTTCCAATAAACACAGTTGAAATATATTACAAGGAACAGACAGGTGTGGACCACTGAAGCTACTGACAAAACACCTATAATTTCTAACTTAAAGGTCTTTTGTAGCAGAATATTAGGGCAGAATGGCAAAAAAGCAGTGATCATGGGAACACCTGCTGGAAAATCAGGCGATAGGATCAATGATCAGAGTATTGCAGCTATACCATTTCCTATGGAAACATTAAAAGTTAACATGTACTGCTATGGTTTGGGTTGGAAGGAACCTAAAAGAGCACCTAGTTCCAACTTGCCCCCAGCTATAGGCAGCTGTGGCACAGCACAACTTCACTCTTGGTATGTGGTTTTAGTGGTACTAATACATTATTTAATACAACAATTATCAGGTCATTGAACACCAGTGTTTTCCCATTCAAGCGACTGCAAGTAAGTACTGTAGACAACAACCCTGCAAAGAACCCACACTTTTGCAAACACATTTTCCTGATTTCAGTGAGACACTGGTCAGGATGATATGCCCAGCTCTTCAGAGGCACAGACCTGCTTTAAAGTTGTAAAGCAAAACTCACTGCATTTTTTTCCTCCAGCTTCTTGAATGTCATGCTCTTTTCTTCATTGTCTGAGGCTTTTATTAGTGCAATATCTAAAGCTACTTAAAAAAGCCCACAGAAAGGCATTCAAATGCTTTCAGGCTTTTCTCCTGGTTTCAGCCTGCTGGGAGTTTGTGGATGAGAATGTGAAGCAAAAACCTCAGAGTGAGACTGGGGAAAAACTGCAGTTTTAGGATATAAATGGTCACACAAAATTGCAGAGTTCTAGCATTGGTTTCAAGACAGGACATGGTGGAATGAAACACATGAGGCTAGGAAAGGTTATGAAGGCTACTTGGCTAGACAAATTTAACTTATACTGAAGTTAAAATACTTAACACTTGTAATTTGACAATACTTAAGTTCTTTCCTTCCTTTCCTACTGTTCGTATACACAACCATATGCCAGTTCAAACCCTACATCTCAAAGGGTGAACTCTGCAACCTGTTTATATGACAGGCTCACCCTGTGGCAGTCATCATTGCTGGCAGGAATCCACAACTTGGTGCTCTTCCAGAAAACCAGTACTCCCCAGAAAAAACAAAGCAGTTAAGAAGGTACTTCAATAGGCATAACAAATTATCCTGGCATCTGTGTTACACTCAGAAAATTCAAAACACTTGAAGCACCTCTCTAGCCTATCCCTCTACACACATCTATTATTTGTTCAAGTGATGAGAAAGCTCTTTTACGTAAGAATCAGATAATAAGAAATACTTTAAAGGTCTTCATCAGTCTGAGGACTGATGAAACACCACTCACTCTTGCCCCACTGCAGGTAACAGAAAGATTGAGCAGAGGTTTCAAAGAACTTGAAGGCTTTAACACAAAAACAAGTTAGCATGTTTAAGCTGTGTACCTGCTCACCAGGCAGTCTGAGGCAGCTCTCTTCTAAATTTGCTCTGGTTAGAGTATAGAGGAGCTGATACTAGGTAGCTTGTTCAAGTATCAAAGCTTTTACTAGCTACGAGCAGGCAACAATTGGCTTAGACTACTAGAATGAAATACAAAGATAAAGACCATCCATCTCTTGCTTTCAAGCTATAAAAGTTTTCTGAATTCAGAGGAAACTAAATAGCAAGTCTTTATTGGGTATTTTTAGGTAATACAACATATCCTATGCCTTGTGCTAACAGAAATTATGCACTGGTGCTGAGGTGTGGGGATGCCCCTTGCCTTCAGATAAAATACACTGTACATTTGCAATACAATTATTTGTAAAATTGTGGCAGGAATCCTCATGGGCATTTCAGATCTCTATTACCAGCCAATACAATCCATCATTTATTTTATTAAGCCATTATGAGATTTTTAATGAAATATTTAGTTTCCCTTGTATATACTCCCATTGTCAGTTATTTAAGAAATGTGATGTGAAGGCTTAAAGCACTAAAATATTACAGCTACAGTTACATGAAAGGATTCTGCCTTGTTCATTTTCAAACAGAGAAGCACATAAAAGGTGATTTTACAACAATAATGTAGTAATTTCCAGTCTTCCAAAAGATCCACTTGGTTATCAGGAAAATGTTTAAACTTACTTTGAGATTGGATTTTTAATTAAAAATCACAAAAAAGGCTCTTTAAACATTTTTAAATAATACTGCTTTAGGAGATCCATTCTGGTAATCATATTAAAATAGTGTTGCACTTCCAGAATTAATTAGTGAACCTGTCCTCCAGATTTAAATGCTAATTGTTCAGTTCACAATGATAAATCTGCATCCTTTACAGAGCTCATAATGCCTACTATTAAGAGGAATCTCTTCTCCCTCTGTCCAAAACCTGTAGCATGGTAGAAGCCTCTGGTCTTGAAATCCTCTACTGCACACAGATTTAACCCGAGAGACAGATCACCAGTGGTATTCCGGATGCTTGAAAGTTCCCTGTGGGAAAACATATGAGGATGCAACCATATGTGTGATAATGTGGAACTGGTGGAGGTTTCTAAGGAAGGGTACTGAGAGGATATCAACCTTTAAACCCGTGAAACAGAAATGGGCAGATACACACGGACTGCTCATCAGGCTGAGGTCTGAGGAGCTCTTGTGAATGAAGAGATGAGAAGAGGCAGCTGTGTGCTCAGGGCAACGGCTGCTCTGTCACCTTGCTCAAGCTTTCACCCATGGACATGAGCAGCCAGCAGCTCTCCATTCACCACCATGCATGCTGTGGATATTTTAGAGAGGAAGGAGGCAAAGCATTCAGTCTCACCTGAACAGGAGAAGTAGTATAAGGAAACAGGGGCTGGAAAGGCATCTAGTCCAACAATTATTTGGTTAAGTGCTATTCACTATAAAAGAAACAACAAATAACAAGGACAGTGGTAGATTACACAAAAATATTAATGACCAGGTGAAAATAGAGACAGTATGTTGTCTCTGCCAATATAGGAACTAATGGCATTAAAGGAACTACTCACACAGAGTCAAGATGAACTTCTGTCACTGACATGAAAGGGGAATCATATGTGATTATCATAGGTACTGTGGTATTTTTGAGGGTGTTTCTGGATGGGATCAGAAGATGCGAGTGCGATTTTGTATGACGAATTTAGCAAAGGGGACAGAGAAAGGGAAGGGGCAGGGGGTCAAGCTCCAGGCAATGGGGATGGGAGTGGAGGGAAGAATAAAAAGGGCAAGCTGTATTTAAACAATGGGTAAGCTTCTTTGACCAAACCCTGCACCTGATTATCTCTTTTCCTTCTTCTTACTAAATCCTTAACTATTGGTTTGTCTAATTCACCCTCTGTTCTATGTGTGATACTGCTGCAAAGTCTAAGTGCCAGCAACTGCAGAAGATGCTGCAGCTCTCAAGGTCCGCAGGTCTAGGAATCAGCAATTGGAGGGACCACAGTAAATCTATGTAATTTGCTAGTAATGTACAAACTGCAGTAGCCAGTGAGTAGAAGACCTGTGTCTGGGAAGATGCAAGGTCTCAGACAGAGGATATGCAAGGAGCCAGGGTCTCGCTGTGGGTACAGTGGGTGCCTGGAGAAAAATTCCAGCCAACAAACTAGGACATTATTCTAATATTTGAGGGATCCTTGACTGTGAGGTATATGTGAGACAAGGGCCAATGTGTGTACCTATTTTGACAGCCACCACCAAGCTGCTAGCAAAAAGGAGGAAACCTCCACACTAAGGGGGCCCGAGCACAGAATTCAGAGGTTTACAGGACATAGTAATGTTCAAGGGATCCACAAATGCATCTTCTGTCCTTAATCAGACAGTGAGGGTGCCTACAGTGTTTTCACTAGTGCACTTCAGTCCTGATCAGCCACCCCAAATGAGACTCAAAAGTACCATTCTCCTTTACCCTCTTAAGAACTGGCTTAAAGGCAGGGCACAGACACATATATTGCTGCCATTGCCATTTCCCTCACTGCCTGGCTCTCCCAGGGAAAGGAAATAAAAAACGGGAGTAAGAGGTTTCCCTTTCTTTCCTGGGGAGTCCCTTTAATCAGTCCTTCAGCAGGGTTACCCTGATGCACACATGAGCATTGCCTAAGGTGTCCCACAGCACTGTACCCTCTAATGCAGCTTGGAGTAGCAAATGTGAAGGACTATGTCACTACAATGCAGTTGTTAGGAGTTACTGATAACCTGGGGACATAATTTAAGAAACACTTGTCCATTGCCCACCCCTCATTGTTTGAGCCAGTGGTTGGGGAAGCAGCCCAAGGTCCAGAAATGGACTTGGACTTAGAATCCACACTGACACACAAAGCAGTCTGTGAACATGGGAGTGCTTGCAAATCTAAAGAGGAACACATCCCTTAACCCATATGGAGAAATCTTTAGGGTCTGGGTGTACATGGGACTGCCTTTCAATGATCAGGAAAGAGAAAACCCTGCATTCCAGAGTCCACAGCGTTAAGCAGCTCTAACAGCATCCTTAACAGAACTTAAAAGTAGAGGAAAAGAAGTAATGGCTGTACTATCAGGAACAAAGTAGCTTTCACTGGAGTATCCTCTAGGTAGAACAAAAAAAAAATAGATGTGCAAGACCAGTCAAACTTTTTTGTTCCAAAGTAAACTGAATATTCTTAAAAATTCTAAGTACAGTAATTTCACGACTATAAGGCGCACCCTTTTGACTAAAATTTTGATCAAAACATGGAAATGCGCCTTATAATCCAGTGCGCCTTATCTATGGACAAAGTTCGGAAATTTGCCGAGCCTGCAGCAGTAGCAGCCACACCAGCTGGATCGGGCGGGATTGCGGGGCCCGTGGCACAGGGAAGGCTGCGTTTAAAGGCTACACCGATCTGTGAAAAATGTTTGCAAATTGAGCACCTGCGAGTAAATGTCGTGATTCGTTACTTTGTTGCACGCGGATCCTTGCTGCAAAAATAAAGTGCACCTTATAGTCCGGTGTGCCTTATATATGGACAAAGTTCGGAAAATTGCTGACAACCCGGAAGTGCGCCTTATAGCTGTGAGATTACTGTAACTGCGTTCTAAATAAATAATTTTGAAAAGGCTGTTTGAGCTATTGGACACTCTTGCCTTTGACCATGGGAAGACTGTTAATGCTGAAGTCAGTCATGGTTAACCTGAGAGGCAGCAGTTGCAAGGCCAGAGCAAAATTTTATGACTCCTAGCCAGCATGCTGGCAGACCTGTCTTATGAGGAGATGGAGCACCTGGATGTACATGGAAGTCTATAGGCTGACATAAAATTTAATTTAGCCTGACACCTATTACAGTAATTTCACGCATATAAGGCGCACCTTTTTGACTGAAGTGTTGATCCAAACCTGGAAGTGTGCCTTATAATCCGGTGCGCCTCATATATGGACAAAGTTCAGAAAGTCTGTCAACCCAGAAGTGCGAGCCATGAGAGCCGCAGTGAGAGCCATCAGGCGGGGGGAGAGAGCTGGCAACTGCCGCAGGCACGGGGAGAGAGACGGCAGCCAGCACAGGGAGAGAGCCGGGTGGCGGCGGCACGGGGGAAGCTGGGGGGCGGGCCCAGCAGCCACACAGGGAGAGCCGGCAGCGGATCCTTGCTGCAAAAAAAAGTGCACCTTATACGCCAGTGCACCTTATATATGGACAAAGTACAGAAAATTGCTGACAATCCAGAGGGTGCCTTATACTCCGGTGTGCCTTATAGGTGCAAAATTACTGTGTTTTGATTTTCAACAGCGATTTTCACGTATTTCATTACCTAGAGACCCCAAGTGATCTGACAGGGGATGCAAAGTGAGTTTGGGAGCAAAGACTAGTCATTTCACTGAGTGTTTGTACTCAGTAAAAGGAAAACAGCATAGGCTTCTGAAATTCCATTTCCCTCCAAAAATTTCTTTTTTTTCTTTGAACAGTGCCAATGTCTTCACAAGAGTTATCTGAAAAAAACTCAGGGTAACCTGATCATCTCTAGTAGACCACAGACCTAAGTATACACAAAAAAGTTGTGCAGACTCAGCCACATGTTCTTTCCAATAGTTAAAACAGATTAGCTTTGCCTCTGGGTGCAACTACACCAGTGTGCAAATGCTCTACAAGGGTCTGGCTTTTCATGTATGAGCTCCATACCAACATACTGCAACACAGAAATAAAGCAAGAGTACAGCTTTAACTACTAGCATAAATCAATATTACGTTTACGCATAGAATAAGAGCACATACTAGAAAAACAAACACAAACGTCACTTAAAACACTACTCACTATCAAAGGCCCAAACACAGAATAAAAGTGCTCTTGCTCTAGGTTTGAATCTGTCTGCTTGCACATGACTTCCTTTCATTGTGTCCTTCACACTATTAGACTTGACAGCAGAAGTTGAAAGCCAATGTGAACTGAAAGCTCTTCTCTTCTCTTAAATGTGAAAACATTAAACTCAAGATCAAACCAACTAAGTCCATAAAATCTCTAGATACCACTTCAGAAAAAATATTTAATTGGAGAACACTTATTCTAAAACCAGACATACTCATTTTAGAGAGAACTTGCAAGGCCTGCAAAGCAGCATCATTATCATTGGATTTCTCCCTTTTTTCTGACTGTGCCATCCACAGGACCGGAAGGTATCACCCAGGCTAATTGAAAACACCCAGGTTTCTCTTAAAAAGACCAGTGCAGCTTGGGGATTTCTTGTATTTATCTACGGTGAGCTTTAGCTCTTTCCAGGAGGGTGCAGACATACAGACTTCTCGACAAAGACACAAACCCTGCTGTTCTTGCTGCTCACGGCACCTGGCATATCCCTGCAGTAATTTCCCACGGTCTATTTGTCCTCCTCGCTGTGCACCGCCTGCTTTGCACTATCTCTGTGTATGTGTGTGTTGACAAACGGATTTATGTGAGAAGCCAAAACGCCCCCCGGACCATCAGCTCCACGTCCCACCGCTCTGCGCGCTGTCGGCATCAACTCGCCCTCCACCTCGACTCGCTATTGGAAACTCTTCCCGTCCCCACAGCCCCGCGTGCAAACGTGGAAGGACTGGCAGTCGCAGGACCAGAACGACTCACGTCCCTGTAACCGGGGGAGGAGGGTACGGGGCTGTCCGCGGCTCTCCGCTCCGACGGGCGAGCGAGCCTCACCGCGTCGGCCCTGGCGCTCCGGCTGCCCCACACGTGTGCGCCGCTCCCCATGGCAGGGACGGCTGCGCCGGCCCCGTCCCGCCGTGCAAGCCGGGATCGCGGATGGGAGGGGAGCGGGGCAGCGCAGTGAGACTCGCTCGCCTCCCGCAGCGCACTCACCTGCCCGCGCCGGCAGTCCCGCAGCCCCGCGGGACGCGGCCATGCCGCTCCGCCGCCGCCGCCGCTCCGCCCGCCCCGGCGCGGGGCGGCCCCGGGAGCCGCGCTCCGCCCCGCTCCGCCCCGGCGGGGAGCGCGGGGCCAGACGGGGCTCGTAGTCTCTCCCGCGGTCGCGGGCAACGAGGGGCGCGGCCGCATCGAGGCACTACGTTCCCCGGCGTGCAGCGGGACGGGGAATATAAGTGGCTGGCGGCGAGCGCGCTTCAGTCAGTCCGCCCGCCCGAACAATGCCTTCGCTGCCGGGGCCAGGCAGCCGCGGCTGAGCGCGGCGGGAGCCCCGGGCAGTGGACGCGCTTGCCGGCCACCGCCGCTCCCGGCGGAGGGGCTGGCGGGGGAGCGGGCGCTCGCACGTCGCGAGCATGTGGATACCCACGGAACACGAGAAGTACGGCGTGGGTGAGTAAAAGAGAAGGCGAGCGGGGCAGCGCAGGGGCGCGGAGCGGCGCTGCCGGCGGGGAGCGCATCCCGGGCAGAGCGGGCTCTCCCCGCGCGGCGCTGCTGCCGTTCCCGCTGGAGCGAAGGCAGCGCCCTGCGCCTGTGGATGCTGCCGTGGGGGCCAGGTCCCGTCAGGGGCACAACAAAGGGCGGCCGATGCCCAAGCCGTCTCCCGCTGCTGCCCGGGGATGGGGCAGGGGCCGGTCCTCAGTCTCCGAGGCGGGCGCCGAGTTCTCCCCGCTGGCGCTGCGTGAAAAGACTGGCGTCTCACGGGGAACAAAGCAGCCTAAAAACATCGGTGGGAGACGGTGTCCGCCGGCGGAGCGGCAGCGGGGCCGCGGGCATTGTTCGCGCGTCGGGGGTTTTGTCGCTGCTTCGTAGGAAAGCAGACAAAGTGTCGCTTGTTAGAGCCGCGCTGCCTCGCCTGTTTGTTCCCCTCTACCCGGGCTCAGGGCTCTGAAGCCCGCGGGTTTGACTTGCGGAGCGATCGGAGAGACTCGCAATGATTTTATTTTTGTTGGCACCGCCTTCGCCAACACCCGGTGAGCGCCGGCCGCTCGTCCCGGACAAAGCCCCCCGGACAGGGGTGTAGCCGAACTGTCGGACAGACCTGCCGGCGTAGTAGGCGGCTCTGCGTGTGTTTGCGTCGCATTTGAACGCGCAGTTGCTCATATTGGAGCAAAGCGGGAGGAGCGCGGAGCCCTCCTTTGTGTGTGTGTATAGCGGCGCCGTGGCGAGCCGAGAGCGCGGGGCCGCTCCGTCCCATCTGGAGTTGAGCCCAGATGTTGCCGTCTTCCGAATGCTAAATTACACAGATCATCAGTGGGATTTCTTTTCTTGACTTCTTTGTTAGGGTCACAGCTGGGTTATAAGATATTGATCACCACCCCCCTTTCTTTATGAGGATGGGCAAGAGGCTTAAAAACCTCTCTGGGACTCCCTGGAACGGCATGCTGGATATTAGCAGTCAAGTATTTCAAGCTGCAGTCCTCCTCTCCGTCTATTTGTTGTTTATTTTTATTTTTGATTCTAATGTGCTATTGTGCTATTTCACAACTCAAGCACTTCTTCCCTCCACACTGATATGAGCTAAACATCATTATCTTTCTTATACTGAAAACAAGGAGATAGAAACTGTTCCTCCTATTTGAATAACTAGCCCATCATTGCTAAACAATTAAGAAATATCCCTCAAATAAGCTTTTCTACTTTTAATAAGCCTTTCCAGGTACTTAGAGGTGAAATTGCTCTTCACCTCTGCCTTGCTTGCCAGAGCTGGTGTCACTGAAATCTTACTCCCGCTAAAGAGATACAGTTGCAGTTTCTCAATAGAGATCTTCCTTTGCATCAACCAGAAGACGTGGTCCACTACAAATATTGTCTTTATTTGTGCAAATATAATATAGTCACCAAAACCATGTATATTCTTATTTAAACTCATTTCCCAGTTGTCTGTGATTTGGCTTCCAAAGGCTATTCAAGATAGTAACAAAAAGCCACTGTTCAAATTGGTTTCCCTGTACCCCTAGGATGGGAATGATATTATAGTTCAATATGACTATTGCAAAATGTTGAAATACTAACCTAAAGTAATTTAATTTTTCTCTTGAACTGCCTTTTATGCTATGTGCTCACTCACCTGCATGATGAGTGCTGTCTGCAGAATCTTCACACCCTATTACTCTGTAAGCTATTGTACTACTTAGCTGTGGGAGGAGTGGCAGGAGAAAGGGTTGTATCTTGCTACATAATTATTTAAACTTTATGTAAGTGAACCTCATAAATCAAACTTGCATTTTGCATCACAGACCAGTTTGTGTTTTCTTTTTTACTGATAGGATTATTGCATTTCCAAACAGCTAATTAAATACTTATATGTTTATCTGCTCTGGTAAAGTGGGTGCATTAGGAAACCCCTTTGAGAATCCCGATTAGTTGTACCAAGCTCTTTATACAAAGAGCTCAGGACTTGCATCAGTATCAGATCTCACCTGCATTTTCAGTCTGAATTCTGCAGCACATGCTATGTGCTGCACATTTCTACTGTGATGCCAAAATGGATGAATAACCAGACAACAGCCACCTGGTTGCACTGAAGGGTTGCTGGTAACCAGGTGGCTGTTATTCACTTGCACAGCCTGACTGATCCCACTTTGAGGGGTAGGTAATACAAAACACAGTCTTCTACAAATATTTTAACTTCTGCCTGCTAGCTATTGATAATAACTGGTTGATTTTTCCCTTGAGCATGTTACTTAACTCTGAGTTGATTTACTAGTAGGCAGACACACTGCTAGCTGATTTCATGGTAGGCATTCATGCTGCTTTAAGAACACTACTACACTTTTATGTGCCATGTTTTGTACTACAGTTGCATGTTTTTATTTCCAAGGCTATAGATTTTGTCAGTTATGTTGTACTATCCCTTAGGATGCTAAAAGTGAAATAAACACTGGAATATTTCTGGTATTAAGAACTTGCTTTGTCTGGGTTTCGATATATGTGTTTTCAGAACAGAAAGCTAAGCGTGTATATTTCACTTGGAAATTGCAAGTGTTTTGAATCATATTCAGCTGTGGTGTCAAACCAGGGATGGCACTATATGAAGGATCCTGTGGTCAGTTATGTGGAGTATTGAGCACAAAGTGTGCTGATGAAAGGGTAGGAGAGGTAAGATTATTTTTTGCTACTAACAGTGTTTAAATCTGGTAGATGTCAAATGCAGTTGACTTTAATAAATACTGTATGCTGATCTATGAATTCAGAACCCCAGAGAATCACAGATTCATTTATGTTGGAAAAGACCTGAAAGAGTCCGACCAATGACCAGTATTTTTCAGAGCAATAATCAAACCCTTGGTTAAAATGAGTAATTTAAGACTGCATAGCTTTGGATGCTCTGCAGGCAGCAAACCAGTAAGTGTAGCTTTCAAAAGGGACTCTTATAGTTGTTGCTACAGCTAAAAATTTCCAGTATGCAGATAAATCAGGGACTACACAGTAACCTTCTAGCTGCTGTTTGGAGTAAAGAGACAAGTTCTGTTTCATCATTATATTCAGGATATCTGTTTCTTCTTTTTGTCTCACCATATCTGCATATTGCTGTATCATCTGATTTCTTTGATTTACCTGAATCTATAGGGTTGCAGTTATGTTCTCTGCAAAGTAGGCAATTTACCCTTTTTCCCTGAGCACAATATTTCTCAGTGTTTCTCTGGAAGGCATTTTTTGGATTAGGGTGGAAGGATTAATTAAGGAGAATAATTAAAAACAATTGCTGAATGCATCACCTAATTTATAAGCAGAATGGTATTCCAGAGGCTGAAGTCATTCTCTACAGCAAAATATACCAGTTTAACTCTGCCAAGCAGAAATAGCAGTTGATATTTTTAGTGTGTGCCTTTCTGAGGAGGGCATGAAGTTTGGGCATCTTCCAGTTTATAGGTGGAGAAGTGTAAGGTTCAAATGAATTTGTACTGTAAGCTGAGGTTCACAGGAGGAAAAAAGACAGGGGCCTATTAGTTGATCACAGGAGCAGTATTGACTTGCACACAGACAAAAGCCAAATCAATGGGTTTGTGTCCTGTTCTGGCCAAACTAGTATTGGTAGCAGTCCTGTTGAAAGACAGCAAAGATATCCTTGTCTTCATGCTGCAAGCTAACTTTACTGTAAATGAACTAGTTTTGTTTAGCTCAGCTCAACAGTATCTCTGTCAATAGCATGATATGTGTTTTGTTAAACACAAACACTTCACTAGTTTTTCTTGTGTGCCTCTTCAGACAGTATAAATAAATCCTTCAATCAAGCCTTGTTTCCTCCACTCCTCTCCGTGAATTGTGCCTCACATTTCTATGTGGAATTCACTTTGTATTTTTGTCTTAATATTGTCAATAATAATGACTTCTATCATGCTGTCTAAATAACTGTTTAGAGTTGAGGCAGGGCAAAATGTTATGTATTTGTGGGGCCCATGAAAGGTGATTTTTGCTTTCTAGTTACTGCTTGTGTTTTTGGGGCTGGTCATCTGCAAGCAAGTGGAGGTGAGGTACCATGGGGCTCCAAGAATGAGGCTGACAGGATACCAGTGCTCCCTTTGCCTCACTGGGACAGTGGGAGACCATTATAAAAAATAATCCCTGAGTTCTAGCTACCTGAGGTAGCAGAGACCCACATTTTCTATAGGAACATTTTTGACATGATACTTTTGTCACAGAGGCTTTTGTATCAATTTAATATGTCAGTCAAAGGTGATTTTTTAAAAAGTCTTTTATATAAGCTGTAACTTTGTCTTTAAAAGACAGAATTATCTCAACTTGCAGATTTTAGACAAAATACTGACTATATTCTATTGGAGGGCAGAATATGAAGTTGAGATTCTTAAGAAATTTTTGGTCATAAGACTAGTCTTAGGTTAAACAAATTAGATGGTGAAATTTTCTTGATATAAAGTTAAATCAAGATTTTAAAATGCATTTTAAAAAGCTGCCTCCAAAAATCTGTAGACTTCTTTATGGATTTGCAATGTATTGAATGTCTTCACTATCTCCTAAGGACAGCTCAGAGCTGGCTGGCTCATTAACATGTTGTGTAGTGCCCTTCAGAGACCTAATTTTTCCTATTCACTACGTCTCTGGAGAAATTGAGGAAAATTTCTGGAGGCAGAGGTAATTTCATGGTTAGCTGTATACTGATGTCACTTTCTTCCTCTTTTGCTGTATTTTTACCACCATTCTCAGTGTTGGACTTGTGAGGCTACTAGCTGGGCTGGATTTATCCAAAAGGTGATGGAACAATGGTAAATTAAATGACATAAGCCATGAAGGTGAGAATGTGTTCTCCATGTGGAAAAGAATAATTTTTTTTTAAATTTCATTTTATTTTATTTTAAATCCATCATAGGATAATGTAGTCTGTGATTGTTTCTGCATACTCAGGCAGCAAGAGACAGCGACCAACTTCTCTGTCAAGGAAGCTATAATTGGTTACTGGACTCCTACCATGCAGACCTCAGCAGCTTTTTTCACTGCTGCAAGAGTGTCTGCCATTGACTCATCTCTTTGCTTCCCTAACCGGCACCCCAGAATAAAACTGGGTTTCATGTTTGCAGCCTGCTACAATGGTTTCTTTGATGTTCCATTGTTCCCAGCTAATTTCTGAGTGTAATTCACTGTGTCTATAAAGTTCTCTGTAACTTGAGTTCTGGGATTGGGGAAAATCCTCAAGAGAACATTTGACTGCTTGGATCGTTTGTGACTCTTGAATATATTTAGCAACTGAGACAAGGCACTTTGAGCAGACAGTTTGCACCCCGGGGAAATGTGTTGCTTCATTTCTTTTGTTTTGGGAGACTGTTGTGTTGTTTTTTTGTTTTTTTTTTTTAACTGGATTTGTTGGTTCTGTGAAAGTGCAGGGGAACAAACATGATAACCTGTCACAGCCTGGTTGTTCACAGAAGGATTTGCAAAGGTTTTGCTTTGTTTTCAATCTGGAAGTTTTTGTTACTGTGGGATTTTTTTCTTTCTTATGTAACTGTACATAATTGAGTAAGCTTTTGTTTTGCCTTTCTTCATTTTATGGCTATGTGTTTGTGAGGAGGTGAGCAGAATGACTTTGAGGTGACCATCATCCACTTCCCAGTCATTTGGAAGCCAGGTGACTAACCTGGAGCGAAATGTCTTTTTTTACTTATTTGCCACATACATTTAGTTTGTATTAAATGTCTCTAGCATTATATACAGGGAATTGATTTTTAAATTTTTTTCCTGAATAAAAATATAGAAAAATGTTTAGGAAGAGTTTTGAGAGATTTAATCTGATTTCTCAAGGCCAGGTCAACCTTAAGCTGTCACTTCTGTAGGATACATGCGTAGGTGTTTTTTAAAATGCTGTTAGCAGAGCATCTACAACTTCTGTAGTCAGTGCTTAGCAATCTCACTACCTAGTAAGTGCTTAGCACTGGACCAGTTTTCCTCTTAAATGTATCATTATGTATATGTCAAGACTTGACAAGACTTTTCTTTGCATGAAATAGCTCCAGTTAGTTCATTCTTTCCTTGTAAATAGTTTCTTACCTATGACCAATCGATCCAGGTTCAAAACTGGATGGGGAAACTTTATCACATAAAGCATGAGAATCTTAGTGTGTGCTTTGGTGATATGTGTTGTCTGCTTGTCATTCCTGGTGTGACATTTGTTCCTTTTGCAGTAGCACTGCACTGACTCATGTTCAGTCGGGAACTGCTAATCAATCCTTCAAATCCTTTTCCGGAATATGGCTGTCTAGACAGTCGTTCTTCCATCCTGTATTTGTCAGCTGATGATTTCTGCTTATGTGTCTTTACTGAATGGCACTTCTCTTCCTTGCTATTTATTCCATTTGTCAGCCACACTGATTCCCGAATTTCCTTTCTCTCACATGCCTGTTGGAAGCACCCTGTTTGACAGGTTTGAGACATCAAATTTAGGAACTGTACTATCAGCAGCAGATCTTGTTATGAGAAGCAGTGCATGATGAGCAACCAAAGATGCTTGGATGCCACAATGATTTGCCACTGGTTTGCATTTGTGTGTTTAAAGAAATGCTTTTCAGATCTTTATCTTGACAAAAGACCAAAGTGAGCTGCTTGCAGTTGCTTTTCATTATGCATTTTTCTGGTTACTCAGAATTTATGTTCCCTCTTACATAGTTTAAAGATGGTATGATAACTTGTCAACCTTGCATTTTTGGGCATCTGAAATATTTTGCTTAAGAATAATGCTGATCTAACATCCAGATGCTCACAGATGAATAGGAGAGCTGCAAACAGTGCAGCTCTGAAAGTCACCTGTGCCATAGGGACAAAGAAACAAGCTTGAATTTTGCAATCTGTCATGCATTGTGCTTGCTGTTTTTGTTGTTTTGAGTAAGAAAGTAGGATAAAAATTTGCTTTGCAGTATTATAAAATCAAAAGTCTTATTGTAGGAAAAAAGCCCCTTGCTGGTACTGATTGCAGCTTTCATCTTTCTCCAGTTCAGGAGCCAAGTAAACTTATTTTTTTGATTCATGTGCAATTATTTATCTACTTTAGTAGCAATTACTGAAGTTTTTACAACTAAAAGTGAGTAAGGTGTGTTTACTCAGGTCTCTAGTACAAAGAATGTTGTATTCTTGGTAGTTTGTGTAGAAAACCACACTAGTAGATGGGGTAATAAAGTGATCATGAGGTAATAAATGATATAATGAGGTAATAAAACTGAAAATGGAGTTGTTAATTAGGAAGACTCACTTAAGGTATTTGGGGAATGACTTAAATTTATTTCAGTTTTTTGCTTTTTGCATTACTAGACTTGAAGTATGTGTTTTTGGGCGTTCAGGGCTCTGGAAGTAGGTGGTGGTTGGTCTAATGCAGTCCCTAAGTAAGTTGTGCTTGTTCAGTCCTTTCTGCAGCAGAGGAGAAATGTGCCCTTTGAAATCTGTTGCTTGGGATTTCTTGATTTGAATTTATTGTTGTTTGTACTGAACTTATGATTTCTGAGTTTTATTTAGAAATGCTTTAACTATAAAGGTGTATACTGATGCATTTTCATGAGTAGTTTTCATGGAGTAAGTGGGAATTTACATACACTCTGGATAAGAGATGAAAATGCACAATAGGGGCTCTTCCGTAATAGAAATTATGGAATTCTCTTTGGTTGTTTTTAGAGAAAGGCATTTTCTTTTACTATCATCAATCATTTACTACATAATAGGATAGTTTTATTCTTTTGCAACTCTTTGAAATTACAGGCTGCAGCGCAGAAATTAAGCAATTATTCCATAAAGTCTTATTTTAACTTTTCTTCAGAGTAGTGTAATGAGGGGAATGTTGGTGCTGGGACAGGACAACATGCTAGTAGTTCTGATACAGTTAGCCCATGGAGCAAAACAAAGCAAAATTTGTATTATTTCATTATTTTTATTATGGAAATCCTAATGGGTAACAGCTTGATCCTTGATCAAGCAGGAGCTGTGTTATAGACTATGTAAATGTGGAGTAGTTGTACTTTCATGAAGTAGCATTCACACTTCTGTAGGTGATGTTACCCATAAAATAATGACTTTTTTTTCTGAGAAAAGCCCTGTATAAAGATGGCTGTTGGGTTTTGAGTGGGCTGTCTAATCTTTTGGAGAAAAATAGGGTTACAGTAATTTCACGATTATAAGCCGCACCTGAATATAAGCCGCACTTCCGGGTAGCTGGGAAGACCACGGTATTTGTCCATATATAAGCTGCACCTGAATATAAGCAGCGCTTTTTTTTTTTTTTTTTTTTTTTTAACTCCGCGTGGCAGAGGGGGTGGGGCACTCCGGCCCGGCCCCACACAGCCCGGCTTCCCAGCGGCAGGGGCCGTTCCTGGCGATCCCACGCTGCTGCCGGTGGCACGGGGGCCGCTCCGCACATTTCCGGCCCCCGTTGCTGGCAATCCCGCGCTGCCGGTGGCACAGGGGCCGCCCTGCCCACTTGCCATTCTTCTTGGCCGGCTCTCACTTCTGGGTTGGCGTTTCGCTGGGATTTGTCCATAGATAAGCCGCACCTGAATATAAGCCGCACCACTGGGGTAGGCTGGATTCTTCAATGAAAAAGGTGTGGCTTATATTCGTGAAATTACTGTACCTTAAATGTCAGAGGTAACACTATGAACCTCTGAATTCATAGGTACGACTATGAGGAACACTCTCAGACTTTTAGGTGCAGATGTGAAGTAGACTGCTTGAAACAAACAGAACAGATGCCACAGGTTGAAAATTCTATTTTTTTTTAATTTTTATTTTTTTTGGTAAATGATAGTGGTACTTTTGATAAGAAATAAAGTTGGATAATATTTTGTGTCTTCAAGGTATATGCCTCTTTTCCTAGGGTGCATGGTTCTTCACATCTATACTAGGCCTGTTAGTACAGAGAGAATGCAGAGCTTGACATGCAGTTCATGACTTTGCATGGGATTTAGAAGTGCTCCTTCTGGTGTTAAGATTGTTTCAAAATTACAGACTCGTATTTCTTCTTTATCAGAGTAAGAGAGGAAACAATTTCATGGTCAACAGTTGGCAGAGCTGCTCTGTTATTCATGGTTAATAGTGGAAACTTCTTAAACATTCTTTACTTATCTGTTTCTTCCCTATTCCTCTTCATTTGCCCCCTGCCCCCAGCTTCCTTCCTTTTTTTTTTTTTTTGGTCTGTAAGACTTAGGACAAAAAAAGAGGAAATCCTAAGGTGGAAAACAGAAGATCCCTGTTGTTCTGTTTCAGTGTAAGAAGCACATGTCAGTTCTTTACCAGCTTCCTAACCTCTATTCTTCTACCTACCCCTATCAGAAAAAAAACAATTACTAGCTGATTATAAGTCAAGCCAAAATAATATTGATGTCCTCTTTTCCATTTGGAGTAACAAGACCTGCATGCTTTTTCTCATTGGGCCAGATGTAGTTCTGAGTTCTCAGCTGTGTTGAACAAATGGGCTTATTCCTGTTGCTTGCCAGCTTAAATAGGTAAAGTAAGGGTGGTGTATTTGCCTGCACATATTTTGCCATTTTATTTGTCTTGGTGAAATATGATAATAGTAAGCATCTCAAGTTACAGATTCTCTGGTTGTTTCCATTACTGGAAATCTCAATTCAATCACTTAGGTTTGTTTTTTTTCCAGATTGAATTGGAAGACAAAAGACTTGTATGTAAAAAAGACAAGTTAGGCTTTCTGTAATGATGTAATTATACAAAGACAATTTATTTCCACCAATTAATTAAAAAAGCATAGAATACTATGTGTTTTTTCCAGGCAAATGTGTGGTGCTCTTGCATATGAGACAGCTGCTGGTTTTAGAGTTGAATCTTCTTTGAAGATAGATAGTGTTTGCAGATATACCATAAGCAATATTTAGAGGATTCTGCGGTAATGGACTCTCCAGCCTCAGACATGGTGACATGGAAATCACTTACTCCATAGTTGTCTGCAGCATCACTACTTTTAAGCTGTTGTCAGTCGTTGCTTCTAGAAAAACACTATTGTTTTATTGGTTTACTTTAGAAAAATATGAATAGCAGTTTTATCTCAATGTGAGCAATTATAATGTGCTCCAAAAAGTAATATATAAAACTTGATTTGGTGAGAAGCCTTGACTTCCCAGTGGCATGAAGGATGGGTTGTATCAG
Source organism: Sialia sialis (assembly GCA_009812075.1). NCBI lineage: Eukaryota > Metazoa > Chordata > Aves > Passeriformes > Turdidae > Sialia > Sialia sialis. The sequence continues at coordinate 2,788,206 of VRYO01001878.1, forward strand.
TCTTGCTGTTGCCACCTCTTTGTTCAGTGTTGGACTGAATCTATTGCTTTTGTATCTTGAAGCTTAAGTGTACTCTTGCTTGTTTACATTCATAAAATTCCTGGGGAAGCCTTTAAAATTGACAATTTTGTTGTGCTTTAATGTATTGGCATGCAAAGGAAAGTATTTCTTTGTTTCACTTTTGCAAAGACTTGGTTCTGCCAAATTGGCTGTGGCTTGAATAGCAATGCCTCTAAAAAATGTATATTTAATAGGTATATTAATTAGCACCAGTTTTAAAGATGGCTGAGAAAGTGTATATTAAGTAGGCACAGATTATGCTGGTTCCTGTTTTCCTAATCTAATCTGAAAAATGTAACCTAGTAAATAGGAAAAGTGCAGCTGCAACATAAGAGAAATTGCATTGGTTTTAATCATGATCCATACAAAGATATATTTGGATTTATATTGATAAATATTGCCTCTCGCTCTCTTTTTGAGCAGCCAATTAACAGCATCATAATTGATATGCAAATGTGGTTGTACAGCTGATAGAGATCTGTGGTCTCTATCAGTGTGCTTTGCCTCTTTTTGAGTTCCCCAGCAAAATAGTGACCAAGTAGAATGGGACTGGACTGATGAGGAGATGCCTCTTTCCAGAGAGGCAAAGGTCCTGAATGAACTTATTTAGCTTTATGAACTGAATGGACCCTTAAACTAACAAGTTAGGATCTTTTGGTTAGTCTATGAAATGGATTTATTCTTTGCAGAGCCATCATAAGCTTGGCTTGTTAATGACCTCTGTAAAATACCATTTGTGTTTTTACATACCTTATGCAAAACCTTAAAAGCACTCTGCAGACTACAAATTGCAGGTTTTGTGCAGGCTACGAATATTCATAGCTACACTACCAAATGTTAAAGTAATCCAGGAAACTCAGAAGAGCATATTGTCTTGAGTATACGTGTGTGGTAAAACTTTGAGCAGAATGTGATTTTTGTGGGGACCAGCATGAGCATGGCCAGGCCAGCTCTGGGGCTCACCCAGCTCTGGCCATGCGCTTCCCCCTATGCCTTTGTAGCAGCTTCTGTGATGAGCAATTGAGAGAGCTGATCTGGCTGGAAACGAATCACTTTTTTTTGGCAGGAAGGTATTTATACTGCATCAGCACCTCTAGCTGGGTTTGGGTTGTCTGCCAAAATAAGTGTGCCAGTGTGGGGGAAGTGAGGGAGGGTGCAGCTGGGAGTATGGGAGGTGGCAGGACCCCAGTGCTCTGCATGTGCTTGCAGGCACATCTGATGAGCTGTAACAGAGAGCTCAGCCTAATGAGAAATTTAGTTGGCCTATCAACAATATATGACACTTTTCTTGGGGCAGGAACAAATAACAACTGATAGATAAGCTGCATGTCACCTTATCCAGCTGTTTGGTCTGGATTCATGTGTGCTTTGTTTATGGAACCCACAGTTAGTTATAAAACTCTTACACATTTTTAAGTTACTGCCAAGCATGGTAAGTGCTTTCTTATTGTGGAGGCTACTTAGTGAGCAATTACCTGGTTTTGCAATCTCAAACTTTGTCTTCCTTGCAGCAAGCAGAATTGTCCAAGCACACGTTTTGGACGTGAAGTTGAGATTGATTTTTGTGAACCCTTAGCAGGCTGCTAAAATAGTTTGAGTGTGACTCATTATTTTCTGATCTTGTGAAACTATGCCATGGAGCAAAACTTATGGAAAAAGATAAAGTGACAGAACTGAGAACTGGTAAATGTACATCAGGAGTCCTGTGAGATGTAAATAACACAGTAAAATAAAATGAGCACAGATGTCATATTTCTAACGTTGTTATGAGAGGTCTTTGTCCTACAGCTTTAAACAGGTAAACATTAAGTACTTTCAAAATAGCAAAAGAAAAAATGAACACTTCACCCTGATATAATGAAAATTTGGTATTTAGAAATTTCACAATAAATTATTTGATAGTATACAAATATGGATACAAGTACTTTTAATGTTTTATGATGACATATAATTACATGGTTTTTATGACAATTTCAATATCCTCAGAATAATGAAAACTGCTTCTTCTCCAAAATGATGGCCGTTAAGCATTGCCCTTACCTCTTCAGTCAGCATAGCTTTGGTAATAATAAATTTGAGGAAAAAGGCCTTGGCAATTTATCCTTCCAACTATCTCAACTAGTCTTTCCCATTTCTTTGCTGAGGCTGTCTCTGGGTTAGCTCTCCTGGAAGCCATCAGTGGTTGATGCCTAAGCATTCTGCACTGCCACAGTCATGTTCCCTTCTGGCCCTTATCTCCTGTTGCTGAGCTCATTTGTCTCACTTCTGTCTGTCAGTTTTTTTTGGTCTGAAAACTGGCTTGAGCTTAGAGAAAAATATTCTTTGGCTAATTATGCATTGTTTGTTGTGCACCAAAAAAGTTTTGGAAACATAAACAAGAACTTTCAGCACAGGAGGAATTGTTTGATTTGGCTGTGATCTATGGGGTACCAGACTTGTAAGTGTCTGTTAAATATGAAATGGCATCCTTATGACTTTTCTGGTATGGTAGCTATAAGGCTGGGGCATCACATATGTAATATACTGGAGGCATTTTCTTGAGTGTCTTCTCCCCTTCTAAGTTAGTCTACTTATGACCTGACTTTTACCGTGTTCAAAGCATTTCTAAAATTTAAAACACCCTCTGAGAGTGGGTGTGTTTAATGCACAGAAATGTATGAAAATAGGAACATATACTGTATGTATTTTTTTTTCTCAGTTTCCTCAAACTGTCAGTCACCTTGCTTGTGATATTTCAATTACAAAGTGTGTTTTTGACCAGTTGTCACACAAGGTTTTGAATTTGTGTGTCCCTGCTGTTCAGCCCTATCACAGTGAACTGGAAGGTGAGGAGGAGAAAAAAGGAGCTATCATATGTCTGATAATTGCTGTTTGGCTCATATCCAGGGTTCTGTTTATAAAGACTTCTATAGCATGATCTTAAAATACGTAACTTGTCTGAAATGTCAATATTTACTTTTCTCATGAGGTCTTGATTTGTTGAAGTACCTTTAAAATTTCTAGGGGCAAATAGTCATTATTGGTTTTCCTATTGCTCTTTGCAGTTTAGATAACAGTTAGCCTTTACATCTGTATATATGTTACTTTTTTCTTTTTTTTTTTTTTTTTTTAAATAAATCTGCACTACCAGTTTGCAAAAGGAAGTGTTTGATGGGTGGTATCTTTATGGAAAACTAGATAAAAAGACAACTTCATGATAAAATATGAAAGTGCTTTTGAAAGGAATAGCTTGGTCTCCTCAGATCTGTATTTAATAGGAAAGCTGTTTGGGCAGGTTTGGCCTTGTTTCTTTTTAGTTACAAAGGTTGGATAGTGGGTAATTCCACAATGCAGTAATTATTCTTCTTCTCTGGAGGACTTCACCTCTAAAAATTCATCAGTGTGTAGTTCTGCCATAAAATACTTTGACTTTTCCCTACTATGAGTGATTCTGTACTAGGTTTTCTAGTACAAAAAGAAATTCATGTTCTGTATGGATGTTGACTTAATGAATGTGTGAGGCATTCCTGCAGCCTGTGGTATGTCCTGGGGGCCCTGGGTAGGTGGGAGGAATGCTGGGGCTTCAGATATGGCACTGAAACACTGACATTGCCAGTGTCAAATGTTGCAGCACACAAACAGTGTAGCATACCTGATTTAAATACCTCAAATTCCCCACGCTTAGAAATGGAGCAGAATTTCATAGAATTTGCCTTGTAATCTCATGTCAAGCTCTCTTCAAGGCAGCATTATACACTTGTATGTGAGTGGGTGAATAGCACTTGGCAGGCTTTTCTGGCACTTAGCTCTTCTAACATCAACTACAATAATGACTTAGAAGCAGAGCTTCTGCCCTTCCCCCTGCTTAATTTACCCTCGTGCTTCTCCCAAATATGATATTTCCTCTACTTGCTGTACAATGTCCATTTCAGGCAAAATTAGCTGAAGTTTCTCGTAACATGAAAAAGGCATTTACCTGCACAGCTGTGTGGGATATAAAGACCCAATGCTAATTGTTTTGTGGTTACTTGCAAACTGTTTTTAACCTATAAACCTTTTGCATGCTAATCTTGCAAAGGTTAACTGCTATAATTCACGAAATATGTGACCTGAAAACACTTATGTGAAACATGTATGTAATTTGTATTTTTTGGAGGAGCTTATTTTGGTTAATATGGGCATAGGTTATTGTAGCAGTATCAATTGGAAATGAAGGTAGACTTGGACACATGTGCCTATGAATTTAAGCTTGGCAGACAGTAGATAATTGAAGGTTCAGAAGAGACTGGATGACAGATGATAGAGTGCAAGTGAAATGACAGGCAGAGGCAGAGAGGTCAGAACTGCCATGTGGTTTTATCAGGGTTTACTAATGGTCTTAAAGAGGAAAGAGCTAGTCAGGCACAGAGTAGGGAGGAGTTATGACTATAGTGAAGGGCAGAAAAATATATGAAACCGTGGGAGAGTTTGTAAGAAACTTTTTTTTATACTCCACTAATGGCCCGTTTTGTGGGATCTGCTGCCTGCGTTTCCAATAGGGAAGTTGTAATTAGAGTCTGCTCCAAAACTTGCAGAATAAAGACAGTGGGGGAAACAGATCTGGGGTGTGTTTCTGGATGATGTACTGTTAGGGATTATGGTTTGGAAACCATATACATAAGATTACTTCTGGTACTAATTGGATCTTATTAAAGTACACTTCAGAAACAAGACCATGTCAAGATTTTGCAGTCCGTGATTCAGCTTGAATTTTCATGGAATCATGTCAGCTGTGTGGTTTTAGGTAAAGACTCCAGATTTGAGCTTTTTGTAATCAGTTATCTTTATCTTAGTTTGTAGGTCATGCAGGTTTTAGTTTGCTAGATAACGACTCTGAGAGATTCTTGAATGTTGCTAATGAGCTTTGGGCTAATCAAAAGTCCTCGTCCTCTGGCTCAGGGCTCACTGCTATCTGAACAAACTGTTCCTGGAAATATACAGTTTCTTGTTTCCTGAAGGCTGCTTGGAAACTTTTGGCTCAGTACTTTTTAATTGTGACCAAAGAAGCAATTGAATTGAGAGCTCATAGTGTGATGCTGTTTCCTGTGTTATGTGCTCTAGCTGCCGAGGTGCTGGTGAATTTGCTAGGAATAGGCAGCATTCAGCTGCAACTTGAGGATTCAGTCACTGTGTGACCTACAAATGACAGAGACAGTGGAAGATGTTGAAAGAATTATCTCACAGATAAGATCTGCAGTGTCTATTCATGCTTTTTTACCAAGGTAGTGGATTCTGTCAGTGTCCTGTGTCTGCTGGGAAGCAAGTTCGAATTAATTTGTAAGTATGGTTTTACCACTTGAAAATTATCTTGATTAAATAACATGCTCACTTGGCTTTAAAAGAAAAGCTTTGTTTGCTGTGCAATGCACTAGCAGTCCCTGTATTGTCACCTCACTTCACCTCAGTAAAATACAGACTAGCAGAACTTGTGTATTAAAAAACACTATTTATTAAATAAAATAAAAGTATGTATTTGTTCAGAAGTGTAGGAAGTGATGAGTGACTGTGATTTATTTTTTTGTTAAACTAAAGTTGACTGTGGGATTTTTTTTCTGTATTTTATTTTAATAGGTTTCTGTGTAGAGCAAGCCTTCAGTCTGCTAGCAGGCATTTAGTTAGAAAGCATGGCAAATGTGTGTGAGTACGTGTACCAGTACTGCTCAAAATAACCTCACAAAGGGCTGTGGCAGAGAGTGATAAAAGTTGAGTCTCTATCATCACGAACTGTGCAGCAGAAGTGTGATGAATGCATGTAGTGTTTGTCTGATGGCCTTCTTATTGAAAATAATAAATGTTTCATAATAAATTCATAATTGTAGTTGAATGTTTTAAATGTCTGCTCTTGCATAGTTCACTTCTGAAATCCTAAATATGTGTTTGAAAGTGCTTTCTGTTTTCTTATCACAAATATGATTTAAATTTTCAAGTAATGCAGCTGTGTGTAGTGGAGGACTGGTGACCTTACTAAAGACCGAATTGAGGCCATTCGGCTACCATCCAAATGCTCTGCCAGCTTAGCTACTTGACCACCTGCTTCTGTTTTTCCATTCCCTTTGCAAATGTAGGTTTTGTTCATTTTCTGGCATCTCATCATTGCCTTTCACAAAAAGAAATTAAATTGTGTGGATAAGGTCTGTACTGTAGATCACTTGGGTGTCTTTGTGACTCTTGTAGCCATTTGAATTCTCATCAGCCATTCAAGCATGAGCTTGTTGGAAAAGAGCAGAGGATGATGCCTTCTGCACATCCACGCTTGCTTTCCCCAACCATGCTCCTGCCCTTTGGATTGCAGGCCTCAGTGGCAGCCATGTAGTTGTGCTCAGTCTCACCGTAGCTTGCCTGCTTTGCTTGAGCTTGGTGGGTGTCCTCAGTGGAAAACATCCAGGTAGTGCTGATGTGCTGTTGGAATGTGTGGATAGTCCTTTACCTGTCAAAACAGGCATTTAAATTCCTTGTCTTTGTTCATATCTTTTCAATATGCAGAATTGAAGAAACGGGACACACTGGTCATAAATATGACTTCGATGCTTAATGGTAAATGCTTGTGAGTTCGAATCCCTTAATAGCCCAAAGTAACTGGAGTGCTGAATGGGGAATCTTCAGTAATGAGTTACATTTCCACATCTACTACTGATCTGCTCATTGACTACATCCAAATTACATGGCCTCAGTGCCTGGCTTGTAAAGCAGCACACTGCCAAGCAGGCTGTCACTGCTGACTGAAAACTTGTGTACTTGTTTCATCTGACATAGCTGAGATAGTTCAGGAGTTACGTCTGTGGTTGGTTGATGAAAACTAAAGGAAAAATGGGTGGCTATTCTGTGGCTTCTCACTGTGTTAAATGCTGCTGTTGGTTTCTAAAGTTTCTCCCATTTTTGTCAAGAGATATAGCCATGATGCAGTGATTTGGGTGCACTAAATTTTAAACTAGAAAAATGATAAATTACTTCATTATAAATATCAATGGATTGTTTTTATCTTCCACTTTAAAAAATGCATTAGTAATGGAAAAAAAGTTGTCTCCTGCTTTTTTCTGTTGTTTCTGAGGGCTGCATTTTATGTTCCCACAGGCTTAGTCTAGTGGAGTGGATAAGGTGAAATAGGAAGGTACTGCAGAAGCTGTGAAAATGCTTGAACTCTCACTTTGATTTTGTTGTTTGTTTCCACTGCATTCTGTAATACCTAAAATAGGTGTAATTTTTCAATAGGTGGCTTGACTACCTGCACTGTCTTTTGCTGCTGGTTTAGGCAGGAGAAAAAAGTGGACTGAGCAGGCCCTGGCTGTGAATCTGGTCTAAATATAGTCAGCTATGCACATACTTGCAGCATTGTCTGGATGAGTGTGATTTTTGTAATCTGGCAGTATTACTTGTTAGACAGATTAGCAACTTGGCAATGCTGAAGTGGGAACTTTGGCTTGGGAGGCAGAGAGTCCGAGTTTGAAAGCCTACATGTTCTACCTTTAGAGAAGGTATCTGGTGTGTTAAGATCAGGGGATCTGGCATCAGGATGTGTGGTTGTGCAGACTCCACTGAGAGATGTCGGGGGCCTGCATGATCTGTGTGTGGGTGTGGGGCTGAGACGTTTGCTAGATTGCTATTGTAGTGTCTGCAGGTCCCTCTGACGTCCTAGAGGATTGTCATGAGGGTCCCAGTTAAGGTGAATCAGTGTTGTCAAGAAACTTAACTTCCTCCAAGCTGTCATGGTATAAAGGCTTCAGCAGAAATATTAAGAATTCTTTGAGAATAACTTTCTGGTTTTCATAATTTATTTAACAGAAATGGAACAATTGAGCTCTCACGCTGAAGCTTTCTACAGTAAATATTTAGGTTTTCTTTTGGTTTTTATCTCTTGAGTACCAAAGATGAACTTCAGAGATAATGTTCATTGATTTCTTTGCTTTCCTGCCCTTCTTTGTAAAAGAATCTACCACAGAACAAGCTTGCAAAGCAACATGATAGAACTTTTTTTAAAAAAACCAAACAAAACCTCAAACAAAAACCTCCAACCAAAAGCAAATCCAAAACAAAACTCCACAAAAGATTCCTACAACGAAATACAAAGCAGTTCAACATCTACCAATTAGTATTTAGTATTCTGCTTTCAGCATATTAGAGAGACAGGGCAATTAAACAGTACACATGGGAATAATTTTCTTTAGTTACTTGTGAACATTTGAAGCCAAGTGTAGGGATAAATGTCTGGCTTGATGTCATCTGACATAGGGGAAGATATCTGTGTATCCTGTTTTTGCTTCCCATGTGGTAAAACACTGTATATTATAAAGATGTGTTAAGGAAAACATTATCTCTTTGAATCATTTGCTCTTATTGTCTTGTGCAAATCATGTGCTGTCAGCTGTTTTTTGTTTGTTGTGTCAAATGTAGATTATTTTTCTGTTCACAATGGTGTACAGACGAGTAGTAGATTGCTATATGCCAGCAGTGTGCTGCTGCAAGTCTGAAGTAGTAGCATCTGGATTAAGATAACAAATAACAGCTTTTCTTGATATATCTTAGAGTGTTGGTAGAGCATCCAAGCTCTCCAGAGATTTATTTCTTTAACTGGCTGTGTGTTTGCCATACTTGGGCTTTAGCCTGGATAGATTTCAACACATGTCTGCCAGGAAGAGTTAAAAAAGGTAATGAGGAAAAACTAACATTTTGTTTTCAATTTGTAATTGAAAGTGATCAACATAAAGCCAAGTTACAGTAATTTCATGAATATAAGCCGCACCTTTTTCATTGAAGAATCCAGCCTACCCCAGTAGTGCGGCTTATATTCAGGTGCGGCTTATTTATGGACAATTTCAGGAGAATTACCAAGGCGGAAGTACGAGCCGCAAGGGGAACAGGCGTTCCCCGCCCTCAGCTCCTGCCCCCGCCACTCCCGGCGCTTGGTGCTGCTCCTGCTCCCCGCCCCTGCCGGCGTTCCCCGCTGCTCATGAGGCCGGTGCTGGGCGCCACTGCTGCTCTCCGCGCTCCCGTGGCCGACACCGGGCGCCGATGCCACTCTCCACGCTCCTTGCTGCTCACATGGCCGGCGCTCAGTGCTGCTGCCACTCCCCGCCCCTCCCTGCGCTCCCCGCTGCTCACACGGCTGGCGCTCCGCGCCGCTGCTGCTCCCCACCCCTGCTGGCGTTCCCCGCCACTCATACGGCCGGCGTGGGCTGCCACTGCCGCTCCCTGTGCTCCCGCAGCCGGCACTGGGCGCCGATGCCGCTCCCCGCCGCTCACATGGCTGGCGCTCGGTGCTGCTGCCACTCCCCGGCGCTCTGCGCCGCTGCCCCTCCCCACGCTCCCCACCGCTTGCATGGCTGGCGCTCCATGCCGCTCCCTGCGTTCCTGCGGCCGGCGCTGGGCCCCCCTGCCCCTCCCTGTGCTCCCTGCCGCTCGCGTGGCTGCTGCTTGGCGCTGCTGCCACTACCCGCCCCTGCCGGCGCTGGGTGCCACTGCTGCTCCCCGCGCTCTCACAGCTGGCGCTGGGCCCCCCTGCCCCTCTCCGCGCTCCCTGCTGCTCCCCGCCTCCAGCTGCCCACTGCTGCCTCCCACTGCTGGCTGGCCCTTCCCGGCGCGGCCCTGGCCCTACCTGGCCTGTCAGCAGCACCCCCACCATGTGGGGCGGGGGGGGGGTGGGGGGGGAAAGAAAAAGGTGCGTCTTATATTCAGGTGTGGCTTATATATGGAAAAATCCCATGGTCGTCCTGGCTACCCGGAAGTGCGGCTTATATTCAGGTGCGGTTTATAATCGTGAAATTACTGTATGTTTTTGTGACTAAATTTAAAGCCTTGTTTCTCTAAATAAATACACAGATCTGGAAATTCTGTGCTGCAATGCCCGCCTTGTCTTATTTTCTTTTAACCATTTCAGTCAGATGTTTGGATAAGAGATGCTGTCAATGTCAAAAGCAATTAGGTGTAGTAACAGTTGGGTTTGACATCTGATCATTGTACTGCCCTGCCTTACTAGGTTATTGAAAGAAGAAACAGGGTCAATATTCTTTGCTCTTCTCCAGACAGTGCTGCTGGAGAAAGAGACTGAGACTTATCCTGGCTTAAAGATTTGGTGGCTGACTTTGTGCCACATTAACTGTGATGTGAATGTGGTATACATGAACTACTGATAATTTTTGTGTGGTCTGGAGAAGGAGTGATCTTGGTTCTTAAGCTGTTCTCAAGACCCAGAATAATCTTCAGTGCATGAATAAATCATCAGTGAATTAGTTTTGCTGTCACAGATTGTCTTCAGTGTGAACAGAATGTGAATGGCCAACATTTTGTTGAGGGAGGTGTGGATTGGGTTTGCATGGTCAGGTTTTCCTAGCGGTACAGGGGTGGATCTTTATGCTTCCAGAAGCTCCCCCATGTCTGACAGAGCCAATGCCAGGCAGCTCCAAGACAGACCCACTGCTGTCCAAGGCTGAGCCCACCAGCGGTGGTGCTAGTACTGCTGGGATTATGTATTTAACACCAGGAAAACTTGCTACATGACAGAATCTCATTATTCTACTCTGATTTTGGTTGGTAATGAATGAATTTTTTCCCCTAGTCAAGTCTGTTCTGCCCATGATGGTATTTGGTGAGTGGTCGCTCCCTGTCCTTACCCTGACCTACAAGCCTTTTGTTCTATTTTCTCTATCCAGATGTGAAGGGGAATGATAGAGTGGCTTAGATGGGCACTTGGCCTCCAGCCAGGATCAACCATCACAGAAGGGAATAGGGGCTGATGTGTTTGAAAATACTTATTCCAAAAAAAAAGAAAATGGTGCTGTCAGGTCATTTATTTTGGGTGAGTATTTAAGCTTCTATAAAAGTGTAGACCTAGAAAAGCTTTGTTAACAAAGGCAAACTTGATGACAGAGAGATCTGTGATCTGTAGTTCTTAAAAGGAACCAAACTTTGATTACCCATTGCTATCGCTCAGCTTGTCAGCTGCAGGGAGGGGAGCAAGCAGATGGTAAGGAAAAATGGACAAGGAAAAATTGAAATTTCTTCAAAAATGTCCACTTAAACTAAGGTATTTTTCAAATGCATTTATATCAGAATGATATTTCTGCTTGATATGAAGATTTTGATTGTATCAGTAATGCAGGATTGGGATTAACATTTTCAGCACAACCTGAATTTTCTATCTGATAACAATACTTCCATATATTTCTAGATTTGTTACAGTAATCCTAGGAAAGTTTTTAGACTCAATGAGGTTTATATCCCCTGCAGAAGTAGGGGGTAATGTAAGAATAAGTTTGCCTTAAATTTTTTTTTCTTTTTAAATTACAATTTTCCTCCTTTTTTTAAGGTGCTAACACTATCCTATGTTTCAGATTGTGCTAAGATTTTCCTCAAGCATTTATATGAAGAACCTGCCGTTCTCCCATTTGACTTGAAAATTAGAGATTTTTTCCTATAGTTACAAGAACGCAAAAGGTCTGCTGGTTTTGAGCAACACTCAACACTTATTTCTAACATGAAACAGTTATTTCTGAAAGTATCAGATAAAAGGAGACCTTGAAGTCCACCACTGTTGAAGTTCAGATGTTTCACCTCCCTTGAAAATTTTTTATTAGCTACATCCATTACTTTGTTATACTCTTCATAGTTTGGAGATACAAAGCAGCAACAGAACTGGAAAAAAACTGAATTTGGTGCCCACATGTAAAAATGTGAGCTTGAACCTGTCAGGGAAAATATTTGAGAGTGATTTGGGGGCAGTAGAAGTAGAATTTGTGAGGAAGGACTGACTACAGAGGAGCTTTCTGCCTTTGGCTCTTTTCTGACCCTGCTTAAGCCCATGGATATGGGAAGATAATTGAATTAGGAATGTCACCTGTTGTCTGTGGTTTATCAGAAGCCTCATTATTAGCTATTACCAAGTAGAGGACAGTGGGGATGAGATTATGTGCAGCTGGCACTGCTGGGCTGAGGATGTGGTTTGTGCTCTGCACAGGCATGGTGTGTTCTGCTGATGTCCTGGATTGCTATTGCCTTTTGCAGCCTGAGCTAAGCAGGTGTGCTTAGCCCTTTTGTAACATTTTCCTCAGTTAATCCCCAACATACATCCTTGTTTCCAACTCTCCTTCAAGCTATTGTTTGTCTTGCAGCAGGTTGCTGTGGAGAAAATTGCTGACAAGAAGACAGTGAGACTGATTTGAGGAAGTCAAAGCTTGGAATAACAAAAGCAGAACCATCTCAGGCTGGAGCTTCAGGAGAGGAAGTCAGAACAGACTAATGAACAGACAGATGCCTGTCCTTAGGTTAGGTTATTTTTCATCCACATACTCTTATCCCTCGGGTGCATGTACAAGAGCTCAGGTCTGATGGGGACAGGCTCCTTTTGATTCTCTTAAGTTTCTGGTTGCCTGGCAAGTGCTGAGGCATACATGTACCTCTTGTCCCTCTCAGTACCAGCTTAGGAGGTGGTGGAAAGGAACTGCAAAGACAGTTTTTCCTAATACCTACATGAACTGAGAAAAGCGTATGCAATATCTTTTGATGCAAAAATAGAGAACTTCAAATTATTAAGTATAGCATATTATTTTCATGTAATAGTTTTCAGAGTTCCTAGATGACATCAGTAGTGGTGGCTTAAAAGCTATCATGAAATGTATTTACTACCTAGCATGCTTAAGTACCAAGGACTTCAGGCTCCATTGTGGTAGAAGGAATGGCCTTTATTGTGGTCTTGAGGTCTCCACTCCCATTCATACTCAATTTTTATGCCTTAAAATTACCACACTTGTCTTCAGTATAAGTTCCTTGTACCTGCAGTCACAAAACATCAGTGGATTGCTATAAAGTGTACAGTAATTTCATGACTATAAGTTTATAAGGTGCATTTTCTGGTGTCAGCACATTTCCAAACTTTGTACATATATAAGTTGCACCAGACTATAAGGCACATTTTTTTTTGGCGAGGATCTGTGCGCAACAAAGTAACAAATTAGTAATGTGTGGTTTACTGGCAGGTGCTCAATTTGCAAACATTTTTCACTGATCTGTGTAGCCTTTTTTATTAAACCTGCTGGCTCTGCTCTCGGCCAGGTGAGGGGAAGATGTGGCCCAGGGGGCTGAGGGCAGCTGGGCCAGGTGTGCCAGAGACCTGTCGCCCTGGGCTTGGGGAGGCGGCAGGGGCCACAGGCAGGAAAGTTTCCTGGCGTGTGGTAGAGCCTCCTGAGCACTGCACCGGCCCACCCCTATGCCGGGCTGCTCACAGCTTGGCTAGCTGCTCTCGTTGAGCCATCAAGACCACCCACCATCTCTTTTGCCTTGAGCAGTTAAAAGCTAAGGGAGTTGCCCGGCCAGCTTTGTTAGCATGATGAGAAAAATTTCTCCACAGAGGGGAAAAAGTAAAAACCCCCCAACACATGTGCTCTGCCTGCTCACGGTCATTTGATTGCGAGCTTCATGTTTGTTGCTGCGCCATGTGAAACAGAAATTGTTTTGAGATCCCTTCAATACTCAAACTTTTTCCATATATAAGGCGCACGGGATTATAACGCGCTTCCGGGTTGTGATCAAAATTTTAGGCTTTAAGGTGCGCCTTATAGTAGTAAAATTACTGTACTTTGAGAGCTGCCTGAGCTGTGTCCAGCAGTGGATAACCTGAAGCTGTACCAGGTAATTGCTGAAAATAAATTCAGAAATATAAACATCCCAAGTCATGATGTGAGAACTCTAGACTTAAACTTGAGAACGCTTTGAATATGTCATCAAAGCACTTGTACAAACTCCAAATAATTAATTCTAGACTAACATTCACTGTACTTGACTGGACGATAGACACGTATATGGGCTGAGGTTTTTTTGTCATGCAGGGTAAATGATGGAAAACTGCTGTACTGGGCTAGCAGGGAGTTTAGTAGGTTAGTGCCTTAGTCAAGCTCAAGGCTATCTGATACATGGGAAGAAAAATTTTCAAGGGGCTGTCTCACTCTTGTGAGAAGTTGTCATCTTTCCTTGTTTCACATAACTCCAAAGATTGTGACAATTTTCAGCTGGTCTCAATGCATTTGGGTATGGAAGTAGTGGAGTGAATATTGTTCTTTAATATCAACCTGAAGTAATGCTAATGAAGATACCTGGCCTTACCTAAACCACAGAAAAGAGGGAAGAACTTGTCTGTTTACCATTGACACAATCCCAAGTACTTTTATTTTCATAAGTAGTTGATTATTTTTAATAGTTCATAGATATAAATGTATAGTAAAAAACAGACCTTTGAAAAACAATTATTGGTGTAACTTCAAGTAGATATTAACAAGTAATTTTGATGAAGTGTTATAATTTAATTGGCAGCTTCTCATAATTAGCAGACAATTTCTTTCCAGCCGAAATTGATTTTTTTAAAATATTAATATTAATGAATATAATGTTAATGAAAAACACTTTAACTCATAAAAGCAAGCTAGTGAAAAGATATAATTACTGCAAGCTACAAAGACTCAGGCTTCTCAGTTGATTTTAATGACTGCTTCCAAAACTCCTGGAAGAAGAGCTTGGAGATCTGTTTTTACATTAAACTGTCTCCATTTATTCCATACAGAGAATAAACTGCTATGTGATAGTTTTCAAAAGCAGTTGTAGTGAATTTTTTTCAAATGTATCTAGCATTTCTTGCTGTGTCAGTGTGCATATAGTACAGTCATTTTTTTGTACTGGACTTGTTTGGGCCCATGATGATTTAAATAAGTGACAAAATGAAGTAGGGTCTTTGTATTTTAAAAAGAGGAACTGTGATAGAGATGAGCCTTATTAAAGATCTTTCCTGTCTGGATTTATTAATCTGTGCCAATATTTCTGTAAGATATGAGAATGCCTTTATGTTATGGAGGAATAAATGCCAGTCTCTTTTTCTACAAATTCTTTGCAGGGAAAAATTGTTCTTTTACAGTAGACAGTGCTCAATGTAATAATCTAAAACTCTTCTTATGAAGCATGGAAGCAGTCTTAAATTTTTGATCTACTCTAGAAGCAGAGTCATATTTGCTTTCCTTTTTTCCAGAATCATAGTAGAACTTAAATGTTTAAAGTATCTATTTACCTCAGGAAATAGATAGGATATCATTTAAGAAAAATTGCTACCCTGTTACAGATTGAGAGAAGACATTCAGAGCAGCCCAAAGAAGCACTTGGGATTCTCGTGACTGAAAATCTAGAGATGAGCCAGCAGTGTGCACCCACAGCCCAGAAGGCCGAATGCATCGTGGGCTGCATCAAAAGCATTGGACGGAGCAGGTCCAGGGAAGGGATTTAGATGATGTTCTCTGCTCTGCTGAGATCCCACCTGAAATGCTGCAGCCAGCTCTGGGCTCTTCAACATCAGCCAGACCTATTAGAGTGGGTCCAGAGGAGGGCCATGAATAGAGGGCTGGAGTGCCTCTCCTACCAAGACAGGGAGAGAGCTGGGGTTGTTCAGCCTGGAAAAGACAAGGCTTTGGGGTCACTTCAGGGCAGTCTTCCACTACCTAAAGGAGGCTTATAAAAAAGAGGGAGAATGACTTTTTGCAAAAGCAGGTAGTGAAAGGGCAAGAGGGAATGGCTTATAGTGGTGATACAGAGGTGTAGAATAACAAATTACAGGCAACCTTGCCCCTGATAAGTCACAATTGTACTAATTACCAAAGAAGAGGAACCCTTCTTTGGAATTACCCTTGCCCTTAATGGGTTGCAGCTGTGACTAATAAAGGTACAGTAACTTCAGGTGTACAAGGTGCACCTTTTTGACTGAAGTTTCCATCCAAACCCGGAAGTGTGCCTTATAATCCAGAGCACCTTAAGTATGGACAAAGTTCGGAAAATTGCCAACCTGTAAGTGTGAGCTGCGGAGGGAGCAGGCGTCCCCGCCCAGCAGGAGCCACGTGGCCGAGCGGGGAGAGCTGGCAGCAGATCCTCGCTTCCACAAAAAAGTGCGCCTTATACACCAGTGTGCCTTATATATGGATGAATTACAGGGACCTGCCGGCCACCCGGAAGTGCACCTTATAATCCAGTGTGCCTTATAAGTGTGAAATTACTGTAAGTATAATAAAAAGGGTGGGTTGGTTGGTTAGGGGGGACCCTTGAAGAAGAGGATCTTGAAGAAGGAGGACCTTGAGGAATAAGGAATGATCCAGAGAGACACAAGTAAGAATGAAACAAGGAAGAGAGCTGCTTCAGTAGAAGATCTGCTGTGAGGTCATTCTGGGTCTGATGGAGTCAGAGCCTGCCTTTGGAGCCTGCAGTCACAGCTGAGCTGGGTGAAGGCTGTGCTTGGAGTCTGCAAACCAATCCTTGCAGTCACAGTCCAGCAGGAAACAGCCAGCAGTCAGAGTCTGCAGTTGGACCCTACAGTAGGAGCTTGCTGTAGTCAGAGTCAGGATGGCTGAGCTGTAAAGAAGAATAAACCAGGACCCTTTTCATGTTGTTGAATGAGGGTCTGTGTCTTGGCTCATTTCTACCCCTAACAAGAAGTCTGCAACAGTGAGAAATTTAGACTAGATGTTTAAAGTAGGGTAGTGAGGTGCTGGAACAGGTTTGCTCTTGGGGTTGTAACTATATTTAAGGTCACTTCCAACCCAAGGATGTTGATGATTCTGCTTCTGTTACCTTAGTTTTTCCCCCTCCCACTTTATGCAAAGAAATGCCGACATAGGTTGGACTTCAGCAGACTCTTTTCTTTCCTTTACTACATGTCATAAAAATTTTTATGCTCAATGAATATTGACAAGCATGTAATTATGCAAAGCTGTTAAAACATAGTTGCTATACCTTGCTTACCAGTATTTTTACAGCAAGTTTTCTTCAACTCCATTGCAGTCCCTTCATCTTTGTGACCTTCTGTTGAATGCTTTTCAATATGTTCCTGTCTGTTGCCCTGTGAAACCCAGAAATGGGTGCAGTTCCATCTGTTTCATGTGTAGTCACCCCCAGTGCTGAATAGAGGGGAAGGATCACCACTCTTTGCAGCTCAGGGTACCATTGTGCCCTCAAGGGCACACTGCTGGCTCATTCAACTTGGTGTCCACTGAGACTCACAGATACTTCTCTGCCAAGTTGCTTTCCAGATAGTTTCCCCCACTCCCTGTATATACTGGTCTCTGGGTTTGTTCTTTTCCAGGTGCAGGGTTTTGCTGTTCCCATGGTTGAGTTTCAGGATGTTCCCATCTTCCCATTTCTGCAGCCTGTTGAGGATTCCCCAGATGCACTCCCTCCAGTTTTGTGTCATCACCAACTTGCTGAGAGTACACTGTGCCCCTGTTGAGCAGGGCTGTATGCAGTATTGACTGACTGCTGGGGTTCACCACTGGTTAGCAGCCTTTGTGCCACTGGTCACCACTCTCTGACCCGAGCCCCTAGGCCAGACAGCTTTTATCCACCTTGCTATTGGCTTATCTGACTGCACTTTGTCAGCTTCTCCAGGGCAGTCTTACAAAACATGGTGTCAAAGGCCTTAAGATGCTACTCACTGCTCTGCTCTTGACTACCAGACCAGTGACTGTATTGTAGCAGGATATTGGGTAAATATATGCCTGTACACCATGTGTGTTAGTTTAACTTGTAACTCCTGAAGTGTTGCTCTTACTTAGGTCTGTTTCAGAATCTGCACTGAATAAACCATAAATCTCTTCCTAGACTTCTGCACTTGAAGCTATTAACTCTACTAGGTAAGATAAATGACTAATGCTATGCTAAATGGGAATAAATATTTTATTAAATGTGGAATGCCTTAATTTCAAGATTTGTAACATCTTCAACAATTTTCTTTTTTTTTCAAAAATCACGAGAAGTACCTAAGGTGTGATCTGCCATAGCTATTCCTGCTTAGTATCATCATACGTGATTAAGCTGATTTTAACAAGCCTTACACTGTTCAATTAAACCATAAAATTATAAAAAGTCCTACTGCAGGTTTCTGCCTTAAGGCTTAATATAAGCAAATCTGAAATGAAACTTAAGCTTGAGAACAGCATTATATTTTTTCCCATCTGTTAAAAACAAATAACCTCCCCCCAAATCATCCCACTGTTGCTATGTTGCCATGGAAAATAACTTCCTACTGTAGGGTTTCAGAAATGGATGTGATTTATGTATGCACTTGAACTGATTTAACTGCAGCAAAAGTAGTGGTAAATATACTGTGTGAAGGTAACCTTATACCTCTTGCTTAAGTACTTTGTGTGGGGGTTTTTAAAATGAGGGAGTTTGTGCAATGATATTTTACAATGCATTTCTATTGTACGTGTCATATAGGACAAGGGTGTGACTGGCTACCTGTTATAAAAATGAATGGCAAAAAAAGTCCTTTTAGGTGAGATTGCCATTCTGTTTCTTCTGCGGCCCTTGACAATGTTTAGAGCAATTAAGTCTCTTCCAATGTCCTTCTTTGCTGTCATTTGTCAGTTTTGGCTTTTTTATTCAGTAGTGCTTTCACTGAATTTTCTTAGGCCATTGCAACATGGGATAGGCTTTATTTGAGGGCATTAGTGTCTCTTAACTGAATTTGTAGGAATGAAACTAAGGAAAACTTGGTAAACCAAATACTTTTAGTTGAAAGTAATGTAGATAAGATGTCTTCACTTTGCCACAGTAGTGAGCTACTAAATTTATAAATAAGCTGAAGTACATAAAGTATTCTGTAATATTTGCATTACCCTATAGAAATGAATGCCCTTTACAATTGTTGAGGAGTTTGCCAAACTGTAGCTCATAGTCTGTGGCACATGGTTCTGTCTTCCACAGCAGAGATACAGAACCTCCCTGAAGTCCTGCTTGTTTGATCTTGGACTTTAGAGGTGGCCATCAGGCCCCTGGGGATATCAGGTGGGGATATCTCTCCCCATGCTGCCTTGTTCCTAGGCTTTGAGTGTGTCTGTGGAAGGTGATGCATCCCTCACTGAATATCTAGTACTCCTGATAGCACACAAGGAAATAAAGACCAGATTTTCACTCAGTCACAGGCAAATTTCAATGCTTTTTTTATCTGTTGGCACACTATGCAAATAATACAGACTTAGTAAAGAAGCTGTCCTTTGTAGCATCAGATGCAGAAGGGACCAAACACTTTGCATATTTATAAACAGTGATTTAAAGATGACTTTCATGTTGAAGTGGAGGAAGCATCTCTTTTTATCTTTGGCATAATATCTTCAGTAGATGCTGCAGCCCAGCAGTCATGGTGCAGGAGATGTGATGGGACAGCTGCTTTCTTCAGTTCTGCTTTAGCTCATGTTAGTTGGCTTTCAGGAGTGCCCTGGACAGCTTGCTCCCTACAGAGTGCTCACATCTGTGCTGGGTGATGGGCTAAGAGCATGACTTTGTTCTGTATCCATTCCCAGAGCTCTTAAAGAACAGATCTGAGGAAAAAAACTTTGGGCAAGATCCTGTCAGATGTTATTGTAGCGGAAACAAAGGTCCAAGAATGGTGAGGGATGGTGTGCCTGCATCTCATTACTGGTACAATATTTAATGTGCAGGTTTTTCAGGGGTTTGAGGTATTTCCTCTCTATAAATGAAATGGTTTTGTAGAAATGGTTGGGGGAGATTTTTAGAGTTGCTTTGGGACACCTGATAACTACAGACAAACAATCTGGTTCTATACTCTATCATTAATATTTAAACCTTAAAGTCTTTATCACAGGCTTCTTATTTCAATATTTAATGTAGACAAAACCTGTAGTTGCCCTTTCCAGTTTTGACAAAACCCAAATAAATTTCTTCAGGGACTAAAAAAGGTATTTGAGGGAGTTCCACTCTGGGATTTACATTGTTCATTTATGTCCTTTAATTACTGTCTGACTGCTGTCAGCCACAAATTGCTTGCAGTATAGTTTTAGCCATGGTAATTATGCCATAATGTACAGGGCCTGGGGTGAGAATAAGGAAACCGTGTTCTATTTCTATCAGTTCCTCAGTTTGGTTTTATGACACACAGCGAATCACCAGATCTTTAGGCTCATTTGTAAGCCTAGGAAAAAAAATTCTATTCTTACATTTGTGAAATACTAAAAGTTACTTCAGACAGTTAATTGACATGTACTGTGTGTATTTTTTTAGTCCTTCAAAATATTTCTGCTTCTGTTAAAGTTCAGAGGAAAGTAATAAATTAAACTCCTAATTTCTGTTTTTGTGTGAAAGGGAATTTCTGGATGTCATGGCTGAGATAAAGTGTAAGTAATATGTAGTATGGGGTTTTGAAATGCAATTATGTGTGAAAGTATCTGTTTGCTAAATAATGAAAACAATAAGCAATGTTTGGTAAATTTTAGTTGTGTTCTTCTACATTGTAAAGAGGGAAGAGAAGTAGAACAAGTTTATCCTGGTATTAAGTTTGTGTAGCTGTATGTACTTGCATCCATATTTTTGGAATCTCTAGCAACAACATTCCTCCAAAAAAAAATGAAATGTGATAGCTTGTGAGCATCATAATTAATAAAAATATGTATTTGACAAAGTATGTTGTATTATCAAGATCAGTTGTAATTACTTGGAGAAAAACTGCTAACTAGTGCTTTTTTCTGTTTCTTAACTTTAGAGTATAGGATACTTGGACAAAATTAAAGGAAGAAAAAAGAGTGCTTCTTTGTTATGCAGTCTTATTTTAAGTGTGCTTAGTCACTTTTAGTGCAAGGCTTTAATTTGACTTTTGCTTAGAAGAAAGTGAATGATTTTGGTCAGAACAACAGGAGAAGATTTGTGATGTTATGGAACCCAACTCACAGGGAGGAGCTGCCTTCTGTCAAAAGTACTTGATCACTTTTGAGATACACCATATTAATGTTTACCTAGGGAGTCTTATTTTGAAATGATTGCCATGAACAAACCCCAGCTGTATGTGGATAGCAAGGAGCCACTGTATTTACATGGCAATTGTGGCTTTTCTCTGAAGGCATATTTTGAAGTAGCAGAGTTAATTGAGGTCAACTGCTTGGCTACTGTATACAGGCACTGTTCCATTAACTTGAGCTTCTCCTGCGGTAAACTTACCCTCGTATAAAAATATATGGCCCTAAGGCTTTTTGTTTTTTAAAAGGATTGAGCATGGACATTGGTATATGTTTCTTTGTACAGAACAGGGAATTTTCTTTCTTATTTTAAGCTATTTGGTCAATGTTTGTTTGAATGGAGTGGTGGGGAGAATTCTTAATGTGGACACTTACGTCACAGGTAAAACCCATTTAAATTTATTAGCTGAATACATTCTGCCTGACCTAGTCAGTCTTCACTGCCAGCTTCCATTTTTTTTTGGTGTACCCTTAAATGTGAAGAAGAATTAGACCATTTTCTTACTTCTCAATAGCTTTTTTTGTATTTCCTGAGTCCTCCACGAGAAGTAGGGTTGAGGGGAGCATGCATCTCTGAATTTGAACTAATAGTGTCTGTGACTTGGCTGAGTGGCAGATCTGTACCTCCTCACATGACCTAGGGCTGGGCAATACTTTCCTGGGCTCCATGAAGGCAAAACAACTATCCAGTTGGGTGTTGGTGGCTAAGTCCTGAACAGTGACTGAATGTTTATTCATGTTAAAACAAATACATGTTATGTAGACTAGGAAATCAGGCATTTGTACTAGAATAAAGCAGGGAAGGAGAAGAGAATAAATCTTTCATTTTTATTGAATGGTATGCTATTAAATGTGTTAAAATGGCACTAGATCTGAGAAGTCAGCATGTAAAAGTTATAAATGTACTGTTTAAAGGTGTAGCTCCACTGTCTTTATTTGCCTCTGCTAGCGAAGGAAAATGAGATGAAGGACTGAATGAGGGCTCTTTAAAAGACTATATAACTTCAGGTGATAATATTTAAACCATTTAGCAAACTTACCCATTCTATTTTTATTATGCCTGGTTTTATTCTTTGAACAAAGCAATTCTTGAATCCTTTTGTAATACTTGTTGGGGAAAAAAATCAAGGGTTCTGACTAAATTTAAATACTTGGGCTAGTCTTGTCTGAAAAGAACAACAGTAGTAACTGTCAACTGATAAGAACAGTGCAGGAGATATCACAATTAAGTTTACCCTTAGTTAGCTGTGTTGGGAGCTATTTCCTTATTTATGTAATGAATTTTTGATATGCGGCAGAATTTTAGTTTTTTTGAGTGAGTTTGTCTAGGTCAGGATGTCAGTAGACTGAATTCCTAATACAGTTGAATTCCTAATACAGCTTCTGTACTTAAATTTTCAATTGATTTAGAAAGAAGTACATTGCATGATTTTTCCTGTGCTCTGTACTTTAAAGATTTTTATGTGCTGCTTGGGTACAACTGAACAGCGCCTTAGCTAGCCATTTAGGTTTCATTTTGTCCTTTGAAAATGAGAAGTCTTTTTCCTAAGAAGAATTTAGTTTCAAATGTGGGAATTATAATTTTGATAAGTTTACTTTGGTTTATGACATGTACTGAACTACAGTAGAACACTAAAACTTCCTTTTGAATTGTAGTAATTGTGTGTATTTTATGATTTGGTCTTAAAGATCTATTGTCCTCTTTGTAACATCAAATTGGTGGTGATAATGTGAGTTGAGCATGTATTTGGAGGAAAGTATTACTCCTTGGTTTTTCTTTTGTAGTTTTTTTTCCTTTTAAGAATTGTTGTGGAAGAGCTTCTTGGAAGGATGATATTTTCAGGTTTTTTTTTCAGGTCACTGAGCAGTTAATAGGATATTGAGTAAGAGTAAAAGAAAACATTCAGTCTTTTGACATGTTATCATGCAAAGAAAATCAACACCAGAATAGAAGAGAATATTAAAAGGACACTTAAATATGTGATTTCATGCAAAATATGTAAACTCAGATGTGCTTTTTCAAAAGCTTCCAAACATAATTAGCAGAAGCAAATTGGTAGACTAGGATCCTTTGGAAATAATGCATCCACTGTGTTTTTTGTATGACTCTTCTGGGTGAAACTTCAGTCTTTTGTTCCCATTATACTTATGCTTCCATGATTAGGCAATCATTTTGCATACAGCTTCTTGAAAGTAGGTTTGCTTTTGCATTTACACACTCTGCATGCAAGGAGAAGAGAACAAATTTCAAAGCCTATAAACAGCAGCAGAATGCTGAGATGGATTACTTAAATGTTGTTGCCATCTAGAACAGTGGTTCTCAAATTAAGTTTTAAGGTCTTACTGTTCTTCTTGTCTACTTCTCTATCAGTTGTAGAGTCTCCATGTCAAACTTAACAAATTCAAACTCTGAATTCTGTAATAATAATGAGATATTTTCAATGACACTTCTCAAGATAGCAAATTCTTGAATCATTAAGTGACCTGGGAATTATGGGGCTATTTTTAATATTTATTGTGTAGAAACTGTAGTGTTGTTGTTCAAGAGGATGAAACTTTTGAGTAATCACAAGATTTTCTTTTTACTTCATCTACAGTTTTTCTCGAGTGTCTGTTTGGGAATGCAGCTCTTCTAGCATTCATTATTTTTCCTGACAATTGTATGTGTTTAATGTATAAAAAACAAACATTAAAAAACATTTGCAAGATGATGAAGATCAAGCTAGACAATAAAAAGTTAAGGAATGAAGTCTGTGGAATAGATAGCTGATATTATTCATGGTGTGTTGGGATATAGGAAGTGGAAAATGAATGTTATGAATTCTGGTGGAACTGGTAGCCATGACAATGGTGGCTAATCCAGACTGGACTGCAATATAATAATGTATGGTAAAATGTTCTGTGGAGGTAGTTTTCTGCAGGGTTATTTCAAATGTTGCCACTGAACAGTTTGAGTTGTATCACATGAGGTATGTAATTCTTGGTTTTATGCATTACACTAAGCTATAATTTTCCTAATAAATGAATCTCAGCACATAACTCTCCCAAAGTAATTTCTTCTTTCAAAATTCCTGCTGCTCAATTGAATATCTTTCAGCTGTTCAGTTTTTCTGTTTGATACAAGGAGCTTAACCTTACCATATGCAAGAATCTCTTCCCCTTATCTTCCTGCATGTAAGTAAAGTGTTGTCTGATGACTTTGAACTGTTCCCCATGTCTACTTTGTGTGCTGTTCTTGGGCTAGAGATTTGGCTATTGCAACAGCAGTAAATTGCTTTAAATTAAGCAAAATCAGGAAAGTTCAAGTAAGGTGTAGTAGGAGCTCAGGAAAGTCATTATTCATCAGAGTTCGACAGACAGACTGCTTCACTTCTACATGTTAACATGTAGAAAACTCTAAATGCTTCCATTTGTGACCTAAACATCAAGAATATAAGGCTGAAAACTTAGACGGAATTACTTGTTCAGCTGTGTTTATTCTGTTTCTCAGTCTCCCTGAAAGTTTGTGACGCTTTTAATGAAACCATATTGCAAGCTAAATGAATAGATTACATAGGTATGGTAATGTTCACTTTTTATTAAATGAAGGAAAATTGAATAGCTGGCAACTTTTTTTTGTGACCCCCAGCACTCTAGCACAAATTTAATAATTAGAAAAAGAATTGACTAAGTCACCACAAAAAATAAAACAAAATTATCAGCCTAGGTGCTGACAAGAAATGGAAATTGAAAAGTTGAGGTAGAATGTGTACATGAAAAAATTTTTCATCTTGAATAATACTATTATTGACTGCAAATAAACTTGGGCTGGAAGAAAATTACCTCCATTCCAGACATGCTAAAAAACAAATGAACTTTTCTTTTTTATGCACACAAGAAAAGTGTTAAAATGGAAAGGTATTTCTTACAGATGGATCATATAGACTTTCTTGCAAGTACATGGAAACTTCATTTTTAGTTGGAGTGAATAATTTCCAATAAGTTGGGGTCTGTTTCAGTGGGAGGTGTGAATGGAGCTCCTTGGGAGACACTCTGTCCCTGGGGAAAGGGCTTCTTGCTTGTTACAGGTTATCACCTAGAGCCTGGGGGTTTGTGTTCTTTCAAAATACTTATTTTAAATATTCCAACTTATGCTGTTGAGGACCTTTGCAAGTATCCATTTTTTTGGGGGCAGTTGTACTAAGTGCTTGCCTTCTGTTTCTTGTAATTAGATAATTATTGTATAAACAAGTATTTCTATATAAAGAAGTTTTTTTGTTACTAGTTTTTATTTAGTTGTGTTGTCTACTTCTAATTTAATGAGAAATGTTGAAAAGATGTTCCTGACCTACTTTTTCTGTGCTGTTCATTATACTGTATATCTGTACCCTGTTGCCTCTAGGGACTTTATTTTTCAACGGAAACAACTCCTTCTCTGCCCCTTCATTGGAATACATTTCTACTGCTCTAATCTAAAATTTGCTTTGGCTATACTGAGAAGCTGTGGTCTCATATTGTCAGTCCTCAGAGAACATTGTTTTCCCTTTTTGGCTATTGGTAAGAAAGCCTTTACAAGGAGGTATTTTCTCCAGGGAAATATTCTCTTCTGCTTTTTTCATATTTCACTGATGAAACATGCTGCTGTTATGAGTGGGAATACCTTGCTGTAGGTGGATTCTCTTACTTCTAGATACTTTACTGCTATTTCTCTCTCCCTTGGGCAAGATAAAGATTTTTTTTTTCCAGGATAGAAGAATGAGCTTTTCTGTATTTAGATACTGAATTACATGTGTGCAATTGTCCTTCTGCCCTCAAGGTAAGATCAGTCATAGCTAAAAATCACAGCATGCTGTGACTGACTATTTTCATTATTTTATGAATTTGCTGCAGTGGAAGACTTAGGGAAGTGTGAACTTTCTTTTGCCTCTTCAGAGAGTTTGCTCACAACCAGGGAAGCTGTCACTCAGATTGGTCCTAAGCAATGGCTAGTGCTGAATTTGGGGGTTCATCTGGAGCAACTGTTTGCTGTGCTATTTCGGGTACTACTTCAGTTCTCTAGACAAACTATTTTCTGATAATGGCTCTTTCATGCCAATGCATTGGAATATATGGATCCTACTCATTCACTGACACACTCTAATTCAAGACACTGTTTCAGTGAATGTTTGGTAGGTATCTCCAATTCACGTCTTAGTTTTCTCCTGTCACTTCTTTGTGGTAGACAGTGGATACTTTTTGCCACACATGACTTAGTGGTGGCTGGTACAGACAATAATGCTTTACTGGCAGATAGCTAACTGTGGGTTTTCTTTTGGCTTTTGTGTAAATTCAGTGTTCAAGAAAAAACTGGCTTATGTTTACATGAACAGGCATGGATACAATTAGAAAAAAGACACTTCTGTGTGTTTCTGTATATTGGGAGATTGTAAACTAATCATGTACTTAATATTTGCCTGCTCATCTCTCAAAATCTCTATATCTGAGATTACAGATCTTAGGTTAAAAATTCAAGAATGAAATTTAATGCAAGCAAGTTACTTGCTTTTCAAAAAACAATTCATACCAGGGGAAATGGGTTTAACTTCCTATTCAGAAAATATTTAGAAAAGAGAGGGAGGAAGATACCCACTATATAAGTTTACCTCCTTAATTATTTTCTGGCTGGCTGCATGTGTGAAATACAATCCAAAGATAAGCTCCAGAACAGAGACAAGGAAGTTTTAAAAATATGATCTCTCTAGAGTTCCTTTTGGGAAACCATGGAGAAATGGCTTCCTGACAGTCATCAGGTAGTTTTATTTTTTGAAAACTGAAGTATGGGATCAAGAAGAATATTATTCTATTCAAAATTGCTGTCTGGAACAGGTTCTTGTAACCTTTCCTGCCTGGTGGAGCTGCACTTGTGTGACTGTATGGAAAAATTCACCTGGAAGCAGCTGTTTGGACTTGCTTTAGCAGCACAGTAATTGCAAGCTCTGAAAAAACTATCATCCAAACAGTAATTACTGATAGCCTCCTTTTCCCAGTTCATATATGGGTCTGTGTGTTAATAGGTTCAGTGAGAAGTTTTGTGTCTTGGGCCTTTGCTGAACGGTAATGGTGAGTATCACATCTTAGGAGGAGAGAGATAGACATAGTAGAAACCTACAATGGTATGAGAGATTGCAAGGCAATATAAGTTATTTGCCCAGTAATCATGATGGGGTGCTCAGAAGTGGGATGTCATATTGAAGAAATCTATTTGAAATCAAGTGAAATGTGAATTTCATGCTGTAGAGAATGCAGCTATAGGGCTGTCATTTCAATGTAGTTCCATGGCAGAGCAGGGAGGCTGGGGATGCAGCTCAACCCCCAGCTGGAATGAGCTTCTGTAATGATTATGAAATACTTCTTCTGTCTTCCTACTCCTTCACAGGGAGTGATACTAACAGTGCTGGTTCCTTTTTTTCCCATCATGGCGCATTTTGAAATCCAAGTATTTTTAGAAACCATTTTTCTCTTGTGTTCTTCGTAAATGTAGCCTATCCATTTTTTAACATGTAGCCATGTTCATATGCACTGGAGTCCTTTGCTTTTTTGAAAGGGCAGTGGAAAATTAACTTTTAAGGAGGGAAAGTAAAAAAAAAAGTGGATTACTATGATTTTTATAAACATTTTTTTACTGTCTTGATTTTGTTTCCTGCTGAAGACAGACTCTGAATCTAACAAAGCTGAAGCTGTTGGGACAGAACTCATTCTCCCACTACCAGGATTGCTTTTTACAAAAAGGTTGCCATGAATATGCAAATTCAGAATAATTGTGCATATGAAGGAGAAACAAGGCAAGATGTAAAGAGTGTGTAGATAAGCACTAAATCAGTCCACAGCTGAGCTACAGTCTGAAGAAAATCTCAGAAAAATGCTGCTGTTTACTCCTTCTATGCAGTTAACATGGAAGTAAGTAGAGGAATAACAAGATTGTTCAAGTTCATTATGGCTGTGATACCTCCTCTCTGTCCCAGTCATGCTAATTTTCTCACTTAATATGGAGTTACTGTTACCAAAGTGGTAATAGTGTTCACAAAATGAATGCTAGTGAGGCTTTAAAACACCAAATGTCTATGCACTTTCTCTCTTGTCTGTCTAGAATTTACCAGTCTCATTCATGGAACAAATTTTTTGTGTTTTCTGAGATGTTGGTGATGAGCTGTGTATTTGAGTGTCAGTGGCCTTGTTGATGTGCCAGTTGGTAAGGAGTCAACAATGTGTGCAGCTCAAAGCAGCTCCAAACACTGTGCAAGGGGCAACATTGATATAATTGAGAAATCTGGTTGAGCGTTCTCTGACATACTTGGTCTCAGTCTCAGAGTATTGGGTTTTTTTCTCCTTGAGAACTAATTTAATTTCAAGTATTTCAGAACTTAGTTCCTTCTGACCAAACAGTTTCTGCTTATCCAGAAATGGGGAAAAGGCCAAATTAATTATTGGCAAATACAAATTGAGTTAAAATATCTAATGTGGCTAACTGGAGACATAAGACTTGGAGATGAACAAATTAATAAAAATTTCTCTTGAGAAGAATTAAAGAAATGGATGCAAAGAATTGAGCTATAGACAGAGTTCTGGCTTGAAGTTAAGTGTTTCTTACTACACTTGAGCTAAATAAAAATGCAAAGGAAGGATGCTTATCTGATGTGAGAAGATTGAATCAAGATTTTGGAAAAAATCCCAACAAACTACTGTAATTCTTAGTTATTTGCAAATATCAAAGTGCTGAACGAAATGTATGAGAAACATCTACTGTTTTTATGAAGAAATGTCAAAGTTATCAGTTATGCTATAGAAATTAAAAGATGACTTTATAAGATTGACAAACACCACAAAGGCTTTCCTTGGCTTAAAGCTTCATTTGAAAATTAGGATGTGTGTTCCACACTACTGCACACTTGATGACATTGAGTGTCAAGTGGAAGATAGCCTAAACAGAAACTGCTCTGGTAGAAAAGGAGGAACAAACAAAAAGACCAGCGGTGAAACAGCACTTCCTATGATGCATGCTTATTGCATTTCACTGTTTTTCAGTTTTTTCCATTGTTTCTCGAATCTTGCTTTGAAATAGATTGTAGGGCCTCATGCTGATCTTTGTTTGCCTTCTAGGGAGAGAGTATGTGTGTGCATTGGGAGCAATCATAAATGCAGAGCTACTTCCAAAACGTTGTTAAGGAATTGCCTCAATATATGATTGTTTTGAATCAATTTCTTCAGTAAGTAGTGATTTTGATCCCCACTGGAAGCTCTTTTAAACCTAAAATAGTTGTCTTGGAAATGAAAGTAGTCATTGGTAGAAAATGTCTACTTGTTTATAAAGGTGAACTAGGTATTGTTACATGATATATTGCTGTCCAAAAGCACCTCCTCCATTTTCAGTCACTGTATTGACATTATGAAAGAACTAAATACCTCTTAATGCATTAATTGTAAAAAAAAAATATTTTTATTGATGCTTGAAAATCTTATTCCTGCTGTCCAACTAGATTGAGGAATAAAATATTAGGAATGCATTGGAAGGAAGCTTGGCTTCAGAGCAGAAATTTAATAGATAAACACTGAACCACACGCTTTTTCTTCTGCAAATTCTACACATTATGTAGTGTTGTTCTGCCTTCTGCAGTTTGTCTAAGTGAAACTATTTTCTACAAGTATTTTCTGTGCTTGACGTGTATGTGTGAATGCACATGTACCCAAAATCCCTGTATCCCTGTCTCTTCTGCCTTTGTCTGAGAAATATGGTTGTCTTATGTCCACAAGCACAAAGGATGCTCTGAGGAACATGCTGGCCAGATTACAGCAGGGTAAAAGCAAAAAAATTGCTTGGTGTAAAGGATTACTGAGACATTGAAAATGGTAATTACAGAGAAGAAATGAGTCTCTAACTGTACTTGGGGGTGTGTGTGAGTATAAGAAAAGATTTCATCCTCATGATCAAGTACCAGTTTGAGCTAAAAGGATTTAAATGAATATTTAGTCATGCCTTACTTGTCTAAACTGACTGTTCAACATAATTTCCGTAATGGAGAAAGAATTCAAGAAAAGATAATTTGAAGTAAGTAGTATATTAGGCATACATTAAGTTCTATAAAAAAGTTAAATGATGGGTGCATTGAGACATTTACATGAAGTGAAAATTTGGCCTGTAACCCTAAATGTTTTCTATCAGATAATTTAAGTTGGATGCCTGTTACAATTCAGAATAGTTGTTATTCTCTGCAGTAGGAAAATATTAACAAAATCTTAGTTGTTCTATGTACATAGAAGAACTGGTTCAGGTGGTAAGTCATACAGAGGAGTTAGTATTTCAAGAAAACTGGTACTAAAGACGTATTGCTGTTCTGGATTGACCATGGGTGCTGGATGCCCACCCTGCTGCTCTCACTCTTTCCCTCAAGCAGGCCCCGAGGAAAGTAAGATGCAAAAGCTTTTGGATGAAGACAAAGAGGTCACTTGAGAATTGTTGCAGGCAAAACAGGGTTGGCTTGGACAAAGCTACTTTACTGTTTATTGAAAATAGAGTATGAGAGTGAGAAACAAAGGTGAAAGCTCTCCCACCTCTTGCCAGTCATCCCTCTTTTCTTCCCAGGCTCAACCGCTTTCCTTCATTCGCAACTGCTGTATCTACCCAAGCAGTGCAGGGCAGTGCTAACTGAGGCTCTAAGTCCATAACAGCTCCTTCCACTTTTTCTCTGCTCCATTATGGGTTCCCCCCAGGGTACAGTCCTTCAAGAACTGCTCCAGTGTGGATCCTTCCCCCAGGCTACAGATAACCTGCTCCTATGTGGTTTCTCCATGGGTAGAAGCTTCAATCAGGACATGTCTACCTGCTCCAGCGTGGGGATTCTCCATGGGCTGCAGAGATACAGCCTGCATCACCATGCTTTTCTGCAGAGTGTGCAGGGCAATATCTGCTGATATTGGAAATGAAATATGCAGATAAGAGGTGTCTGGAGCACCTCTTCCCATTCCTTCACTGACTGGGGTGCTTCTTTCCTTCTTTTGTTCCTCTCTCCCTCAGGCATTTTGCCCTTTCTTAGAGAAGTTTCCTTGTGACACAATTGCAACTGTGCCCAAGGAGCTTGGTCACACCTTGTGTGAGTGCCTTGGACTGTCCATGTCTGTGCAGCCCTGGCTTTTCCTCACAGAGGCTCCCCAACAGTCAGTGCCTCACCTCACACCCTGGGGCTGTCGGATGTCTCAACCTATTGTCAAATTACTTGGTAAAAACTCTAAATAAGCAACTCTCTCTGGTCTATTAAACCACTATTTGGCAAATCCTACAGATTCCCTGCTGGGGCTCTTTAGGACACCTTGCTTGGGAGATGGGGGCAGCTCTGGGTTAGGGAGTAGTGAAATCTGGGTATGGAACCTGTCAGTGCATGTATATGGATTTAAAACTGAATGCTTAGTGTTCCTCATCTAGCTTTTTCAATTTCTATGAAAAAACTTGCTTAATGTGATTTAATAAGTAATAATTTTAGAGAGACCTTGCCTTGAAGAAATGCTTATGACCGTGTACTCATTTTCACGTGCATATGAACATCTCTGAGCTTTTAACCCAGCCCTTCCTTAGCTGACTGCAGTTGACTCTTCCTATTCAAACAGAAGGAAGACTTTGAACACCAAGAGGAGTGGAATTCATCACTCTCTGTCACAAACTTAAAAACTTGTCAAATTCTTATTTTCATCCAAAATAGAATTTGGGTTTTAGAGTCTGTCTAGAGAGCCATTAAATTTGGCCACTTGCTGATCAAAAATGACATTAATTTGGGGTCAGATTTTTCTGTTCAAAAAGGCCTGTGTGCAGCCCACACACAACACAATTGTGAGCAAATGCTTGGGCTTGAGTGGCTCTGCTGAGTGTCTTTTGAAAAGCATGCAAAAAAAGGATTTTTTTTTTACTTTTTAGAGTAAAATATAACTTGTGGCAGTTACTTAAAAATGCACAGCCCTGAAAGACAGACCATGCAATTGCAACTACTTAAATTTCAGTCTGAATCACTTTTTTAGCAATGTAGGTACATAAAGTCCCTTCCCCTTCTTTGAAATATTAATGTGGGACTTGGTGGATCTGATAGCTTCAAATATGCTGGAGTGCTCTAGCGTCTAGCATTGGGAGCTATCTCGAAAAATTATTGCTATTTGTTGTTCCCCATATAAATATTTGGAATTATGCAAGAACCAGAAACTCATTGTGGAAAATCCACCTTTTTTTCCTCAAAACTGTCTCTCTCTATGCTTTCAGGAATCCAGACTGTTGATTCTGTGTGGTTAACTGTTGAGCTGCTTAAATACATACTGTGTTATATTGAACATTTTTGTTTGTGGCTTTATTGTTATGTGGTAGTGTGTTTCTGAAGTAGACTGTTGTAATGGAAGAGTAAAAGTTACTGGAGAAATGTTTCCCTGAATGCATATGTATTATTTTTCATTACTTGCATAATAATCTAATTTGCTGATGTGTAAATCTGGAGCAGATGTTGTAGTATGCTTATATAGATATAGACTAATGGAATTTAATTCTCCCTAGGCCCTTCAGAATAATTCCTTTGTTCGTGTCTACTGCTGATAGGAAAGGCTTGAAAAAGAAAGCTCTTCTTAGACTTCTAATATATTGGATATGAAAAATCATATAATATTAATTTTCTCTTTCTGGCTGAAGCTTCTAATATGAATCTCAGATATGTGAAG
>VRYO01001878.1:2826194-2859179 GCA_009812075.1 Sialia sialis
TGTCAGGTGCTCAAGCTGCAAATGGTTTTCGTAGACCAGCGAAGCCTTTAAAGGCAGCCCCAGGTGCCCTCTGCGGCCGGCTCTCACTTCCAGGTTGGCATTTCGCTGGGATTTGTCCATAGATAAGCCGCACCTGAATATAAGCCGCACCACTGGGGTAGGCTGGATTCTTCAATGAAAAAGGTGCAGCTTATATTCATGAAATTACTGTAATTACATAATAATTATCAGATGTTGATGTAACTTCTTTGATGTTAAAACAACTCTATTGTTAATAGGATGTTGAGCTAGCAGAAGATGATAGGTTTCTTAGTTAAAAGTTTGCAGAGGAATTATAAGCTATTTATTATTGCAGCATTTTGCAGATCATCCTAGAATGCTTTTAATACCTGCCCACAGCTTTGCTTGAAATTATTGTTAAAACTGCATTCAGCAGTTTCCAACATAGCTTTCTGGAGTTCTTGAGGGGTTCAAAGCCTGCTAATGAGAATTGAGACTATTGTTTTCTCTCTGATCATTTCAACTTCAGTTACCTCAGTCTGAGGAAAAAGGATCAGTTTTCCTAAATAACGTCAGAGCCTCCATTTGTGATAACATTTCATTCAAAGCACATTTAAAAATTTTTGAATTTATGCTTACCAGTCTCTGTTAGTTATGCTCTGCCCTTGGCTTTTACTGTTTTTATCTTCCTACTTGTCCTTTTCTGTTAAACCTCCAGAAATCCTTCAAATTCAATTCTCATGAAGTATGGAGAATTTATTTTTTCTTATCCGTCTCCCTGCACAGCCTGCCCTTATGAATTCCATTAATGCTTAATGTAACACTTCTAGAGGTATAAACTGAATAAAGAATTTCCAGTTTTTGAAAAAAAAAAAAAGTGGTAAAATTACAGTTGAGAGGCGGAACCTTAGCTTTAAACTTGCTAGTGGCTGCCTTTCTCTTCTAGAGTTCTTGTGTTGATGACTAGCTTCAAGTCAGCTTCATTGGATGCAATGAGCAACCCAACTAATGGCTCTTAAGTTTTGTTTTCTTGATTGCCAGCAATAAGTAAACTTGTGCTTAGATGGGATTATAAAAAGGATCTATCAAAACATTTTTAAATGCTAAATAAAGCCTTTGTTTGAAACTGGATATAATAACTTTGATCTGGCTGCCATAAACACAAACATGCACACATGAAATTTAAGTAACTTGTGGGAGAGTTTAATTTATTCATGCTGGAACATCATCAGAACTGTTAAGAATTAATTATAGCTGCCTGTAACTTAATTTCTACATCTTTCAAGACTGTTCTAATTGATTAAACATTCTAAATCTTCCTTTTTGGCATGTTGATGTAAATGGAGAAAAATTTATGGGAAAAGGGTATTTCCTGCTAAGCAAAATACGGTAGTATAAATAATTCTACTGCATTCTTTGAATTAGTCTTTACACCCACTCCCACTTTTAATTAAACTAGTAACCCCTGACTTCTTTTAAGGGCTTTCATATTAACTTTTTTTTGCTCCCGTAGGTTGCCAGTCTAACTCAAAGCTCAAAGTTACTCTTGTTTTTTCTTTCCCCTGTTGGTGCAGAGGGAGCTGCAATCCTGAGCTGTGCTGGCACAGTAGATTAGCTGTAACATGACTGCTATGCTGTCTTATTGTCTCTCAGAGCAGCACAATGTTATCCAGTCTATGCCAGTTCCTCTCAGTAAGGCTTACCAAGAAAATGCTTTCACCTTGCTGTCTTGTCTTCTTTCTTGTCATATTCGTAGAGAGGAAATGTTGCTTGGTTCTGCCTCTTGGACAAAGGCTGGGTGTAGCAAACTAATCAACTCAGATTGCTGTGTCCAACCAATACTTCCCTTCCCTTAGGGATCTCAAAGACAGTGTAGCCAAATGTAATTAGTACTCTGCTTTAGCAGTGATGGAGGTTAAAGCTAGGATTGTGGTAAATAAAATATCATGCTTGGTACTGTAGAAGACCTTCTAGCACAGAAGAGAATTAAAGAGTGCTATGGTTCAGATTTGTAGTGG
The DNA here is from genome assembly GCA_009812075.1 of Sialia sialis. Classification (NCBI taxonomy): domain Eukaryota; kingdom Metazoa; phylum Chordata; class Aves; order Passeriformes; family Turdidae; genus Sialia; species Sialia sialis. Next base: position 2,828,213 of record VRYO01001878.1, read on the forward strand.
AGTAATACGATGGTACAGCATGTGGAGGAGGTTTCTGTTTTGTTGATATTTTGGTGTACCAATATTTGCAATGGATATATTGTATGCTAACCTAAATTGTTTCACTTTGTTAGAACTTGCTGGTGTGACAGCAAGTGATCAATAGATCATCAATAGAATGAGATGTTGCTTCCAGGTCTATCCCAGGCTGAAACATGATATGAAATAGTATTCCTGCTCTGGTCCACAGCAACAAGAAGCAAGTCAGTTCTGGATTGCACTGCAGCATGTAGCTGCAGTCACATTTGGACATTTGGTACTTGTGTTTGGATGGCTTCTGAGGCAACAATGGGACTTACTCTTCCCCATTTACTAGAGGTGGATCCTTTTTCTGGAGAAATTTAGTGTGTTGTTATTGATCATCTATATTTTTTAGCATATCACTAGGTTTATAAATCTGATTTGATAGAATATAATTTGCTGCAAATACTTGTAAAATAAATGTAGAGGTTTTTGGGCTTTGTTTTTTATGTGTGATAGCTTGTTTTTTTTTTTAAATAGCTTTCTTCTTCTGCAGAAGAGAATTCCACAGTTATACCTTTCAATCTCTGGCTTTCATGTTTACTGTGACACTGGAGCATACACTGCTGCTGCTGTGTTTGAGAAGCTCTCTGGTGCTTTAAAGTTTTGAATTAGAAGTTGTTCTTATGTTAAGTTTCTTTTGTGCATCCCAGACTAATTAAGAATCCATTAACATGAACTGCCTTGCCACTTTTTATTGGTCATAGGATTAGAGGTGTAGAATAAAATGCTCAAAATATATTTCACCTTCTAAATGGAGTCTTTTAGGGAATAATAATTTCTGAAGCACTATTCCAATAATGGTAGTTTAGCACTTGGAGATTGGGTACACACACATTTCAATATTGTAACTGTGGGAACTCTGCATTGATGGGTTTACTTCTACTTTGATCCCACACTCGATGTGTTGTATATTTCAATAAAAGCTTTTTTTCTCTATGTGTTACTTTCACTTGTCCTGTTTGCAATTTAACATCTGGAAATAAAACTTTCTTGACATTTTTAGTCCTCACTCAGTGTTGGAAAATCTGGTATAGTTCTGCAAGTTCTATGTGGAAAATACCCATAAAATTACCAAATTATTATATTCTGCAAGATATTAGAAAGTATGCCGATAACAAAACCAATTAGGGAGAATAGAAGTGATGTGGGAAGTGTGCTTGCTGCCCTTCCTACTGCATTATTTAAGTAATGCTCAGTATTCCTTAATGCAATGTATGTATAGGTAAAGAGCCCTGAGCCTTATGAGGCTTTTCAGTGACTGTGGATGTGCATAGCAGTGTAGATAAGGGGTTCCTTTAGCATCAGGCTGAAAACCCCATAAATCCTTGGAGGAAACAAATTACTTCCTTTAATTTTTCATTTTTTGGACACTAAGCAATTGAGATTGTCATCAGACACGAGATTAGTTTTAGAGAACTTATGTTCCTGTGTTACACACTCAGTGTATCATTTTGACAAGTATTTTACTTTATTTAAGCTGATATCAGCTGAGTTCTTACAGTTCTTCAAGCTTTTAAGTCAGATTTGAGGACAGGCTTCTTTCTTCCTCCTGGATGCTTCCTGCTACAGTAGAAGACATCCTTCTGTTGAATGCTAGAATACTCTTCCACTAACAGCAGCCATAAGGACTGGATGCTCTTTTGTAGATAAACTCAACCACACACCCCCACAAACAAACAAGAAAACCCCAACCTCAAAAAAAATAACAAGCCAACAAACCCCCACAGACCTGAAGTAATTTTTTGCTTTAAAGAAGCTGAAGCAGCATCTGTAACATAGGAATCAATCAAGAAATGTTTAGATACACATAATAAAGTTTAAGAGATTATCCATTGATTATAATTGAGCATAATAGACATACTTTCCAATGGCCTTCTCATCTATTTTTAGATTACTTTCCATAAAGTGATCTACATTTCTGCTTTGCCTGAGGTGTATATGTTTAATAAATTGGTATGTCTTGTTCGAGCTGTTAAATTTGATGGTAATGCGTATGGGTTAAATGTGGATTATGGATTGAAAGGTTCCTAGAGTTGTGGGGTGAAGGCAGGAGGTGATCAGCATGCTTTAGCTCCCCACCACTCCCATCACAGTTAGTGGGGAAAAGAGAGGATGCTCTGTTGTCCCTGGGGTACCTCAGCTCATGCCTGAGGCTACACAGTGGAGTGCTGTGGTGACTTTGTTCTGTGAAACCCTGGAGCTCCTCCTTGAGTGAGCCTGCCCTTGCTCACAGAACTTCTGCATTTGCCTAATATTTGCTACTCTATCACACTGCAATTTCTGGGTTTTTTTGCCAATTGATCTGGACTTCTATAGATGGAGGAGGAAACTTGAAAAGGAGGCTAGCACTGACCATGTAGCCTGGTCCTTGTGCTTTGGAAATCTGCAGTTTTTCAGAAGCTGGTGGTTGCTGTCAGGAGTGTTCAGTGTCCCTTTTTGTTGCACTTGCGGCTTCTTTTTCTTTAATAAAAACTCACACCCATTGAAAATTCTGACTCCTCTGCCCTCATTTTCCCTCCCCTTCCATTTGTTTGCACTACCTTTTCTATTATTCATTCATTTACTGCCAGCCTCTGCAGATTGTCTTACTTTGTCTTCCCAGTAGAGATTTTCATTTTATAGAGTGGAGTCTGGAGCAATCCTTGCTGTGGACTCCTCTGGTGGCAAAAACCTTATGAACAGGATCATAAGCCTCATGTTTGAAATGGGAATGAAGGGCTTTTCCCTCCTTACCTGTCTCCTTTCTGGAAGGAGAGGAAGAAAACAAAGAAAAGAGATTGCTGCCATGGCACCAGCTGCTACTGCTGCTGTCATGATCATTTAATTGCTGCAGCCACTCTCACTGCTAGCACATGGGAGAAATTAACACTGACCAAAAATGTGAAGTCCTTCTCCCACTTTACATATCTCCATACATAAGTGATAAATCAAAATAAGAACTCAGCAGAATTACACAAAAGCAGCAACTTGCTGCTCTTGGCTTCGTTCTTGGAATGACAAGCTTGGGGTTTTGTTTGTTTCCAAGCATTAACTGATAATTGAAAGTATCATATACTGTATCACTACAGAAGTAAATTATGAATCTAAACAAAGCCCTAACTGCTTGTAAAACATCTCATAAAACTACACTGCTGGCTTGAAAGGCCAGTGAAGATACCCTAATTCTACAACAAATTACTCTAATTTATAGAACTGTTGAATTATATCAAAGATCTAATCAGAAACCATCATTGTTCTGTAGCCCAGTGTTAATATATCTGTTTTTCCATTAATTGTATAATGACTGTTAACTTAATCTACAACAGATCAATGGTAGTGAACTATGTAGTATTTCTATTGAGTAGTAAGTGAGTGGGGTATTTGAATTAGCCTAGTGTTATGTTGAGGACAGCAATTGATTGATGTAGAAAAAATGAATGTGGGAATAGCACTACAAAACATGTGCAGATTTTTTAATGTCCTTTCTATGATTTCCTGGTTTTTCATTAAGGCTATGTCTGCCTGTAGGTCTCACGCAGAAGTCTGCAAAATCATCCCTGATAATCTGCAAAAATTAGATGCTGTTTGTTATTTTTTAAAAGTGTGATATTTCCTCTGCCCAACTCTTGTTGCCCAGCTCCTCCCTTGTCCGATATGGAAAAAATGTAATTATCTTCCTATGATTCAAAATGCCAAATACCAAGAAGTTAGCTGAAAAAGCCATTTAATTGAACTGTAGCTTAGTTGTTTGAGCAGCCAGTTTGCAGGTTTAGTTTCAGGCCCTTAGAAATTTTTTTAAGGAACCTAAGCACTAAAAATGCAATCAGCTAGAGATTAGGCATGGGGTTTAATGAGTGCTACCAGGAAGAGTTGAAGCTGATGTTTCCATTTCTTCCTTCTGTCAGAAGATAACTATTGTTTTGCTGTTGAAAATTAGAAATTACTTTATAGCATTATCATCATCTGGGGTACATGTGGTACTTAATATAATGGAGTTTTGAGCATGTCTTCCAACTCTTGTGCAAAGGATTTTGTGTTTTATTCTATTAAAATACTGTCTTTTTTGGGGGATTCTTAAATAGGCAATTAGAGAAATTTATTGAGATTTCTGATCTAGAGCTGATGAGCAGGAGTTGATTGTTAGGAGGGAACAGGGAGCCGCTTCCATGAAGTCTTGGTGAGCTTTACTGTAATGATGCTGTCTGTGTGGAGAGCAGCTCCAGTGTACCTGGCTGGCCAGAGAGGGCAGACCAGATTGCCTATTAGCCTGAAGCAGCAGTGAGGTATAACAATTGAAGTGTTGAAAAATATTTGTGGCATCTTTATATCTAAATGTACCCTCTTCAGCTGTCAGCAGGAATTTTGATAAAGGAAGGTAGAAGAAAGCAGCATTCTTTTGATTAGTGTTGCTATAGTAGTTCTTAAATTTTGTCTTTCTTTTTTCAAATGACTTAAACATTGGAGGTATGCAAATGGGTACCAGTTTGAGAAAGCAGAAGGAATATGTAGGATATAGGCCATGACTGAAACATCTTGCTGTTTTATGTTATAGAAGTTTATACTAAATTTCTAGAAATGTTTGTAAGAGACCTGATGCTCTTTTAATATTTTTCAAATATGTATGTAACAGGAGTACAGAAGTCTTATAGTTGCTCCTTTTCAGTAAGGTAATGTTCTTTAAAACTGTCTGAAAGAATGCATGCTTTGTTCTCAGAATTCACTGTTTGTCATATGTTATTGCTTTAAATAAGGCTCTTTTATCATTAAGAGGTTGATGTAAGAAAAGCAGCCTTTTTTACTGTTATGAAGATTTTCAAGAATTCTGGAACTAATAATTGTCATCGGCTGTAGAAAGACATTTAATGTCTTGAGTAAAAATTGCTATCGCTCATTACTAAGCAGTGGAAGCTGGTGCTAGTAAGACACTGAAAATACACATCACACTACAGTAATAAGATGCATTTAACATTTAGCTGTTTAATAAATGGTTTTGGATGTTAAATTGAATTTAAAAAATATTATGCTCCCACTGTCTTCTAGTTACTTAGACTACTTGCTTTTTTCTTCCTTTGCCTTCCTACCTTAATGTGATAAGGGAAAGAATGTAACAGCTTTCTGTGAAAAGCTTCTCAAAACAATAGGTTGGTTGGATGCTTACAGTATGGTAGGTTAGGAAAAGCCTCCATGATATCCATCCACAATCAACAGGAACATTCTCTTGCTGTTTCTGACTTTGTTTTATGTAGTTTTGAAACATTTAGCAGAGGTGGAACACTGCTGGCCATGTGTAGCTGTACAAAAGATGTAGGGAAAGGAGAGAATGATGTTTATTGGTATCATCACTAGACCCAGGAGCACTGATTAGTGTGGCTGGTAGTGGCAGCCTTCCAACTTATATTTCAGATATCAGGCCTCTTCAGGACAAAAAAAGACGATTTGCAGAACTGTCTTGCTTTTTTTTGTGTTTTTTCTATTAGTTACTTTAGTCACATATATCCTTGGCAAAGAAATTTTCCCGATAGCTGAAACTGAGACTGAGCAGCTGTTCTGTTTGTCTAAAAAGTATTCTTTCTTGAAAGTTGGGTTTGTTCCAATTTTGAACCTATGTTAGCTGTACATTCTACTGTGGTTAGTACTTCAGGTTAATAGACCTGATGTCCGCAGAAAGAGATCATCTTTCCCTAGCTAGGGCTCTGACTGTAACACAAGAATGGTATCCTTAGGAGATACCATGCTGGGAATGCTGTAGCTTTGATCTGGGTTCTTGTTATGCCCTGATTAAATAAAATTGTAGCCTGCCATTTCCTTTCAATGTCAATTATTCATTCCTCTCATAGCAAAGTCACTCAGGTTTATCTGTTTTTCATTTGGTTTTGAATGAGTATGCAGCTTGGTAAAAGGAACCCATCTATACACGTGTACAGCTCTCTGACTTGCAGCTGTGCTTTCTTCAAAGATCACAGAATCATAGGAAAGCAAAGGCTGGAAGATATCTGTGGATCATCTTGTCCAGTAGCTCTGCTCAAAGGAGGGTTGGCAATGGCATATTGCTCAGGACTGGAGGCTGTTGGGTTTTAAAAGCTTCAGTACTAGGTCAGATGAGGTTTTTTGTGGACAGAATTGTAAATTGTAAGCCATGGTGAGATTTGAAGATTGAGGGAAGATGGTTCATTAATGCTGTACCTGCTTGTTGTTGCCAGTAGCTGGTGCAGGGTAACACTTCACCAGCATTCCAAGAGCTGCCAACTTTCTACTCTAGTAAAAGCTTTCTGCTAATAAAAAAAAAAAAATCCTTTTCCTTTTTTTGTCTGACACATATGTATTTAAAGGAATTATTAAAAAATAAATGCATTTTATGCAGTTCAATCTTTTGCATTGTCATTGAATGTTAATACTCTTGGTTAGGAGGATGCTTCGAAATGCTTTGCAAGTATTCTCATAAAATAGTAGCAGTATGAGCCACAGTATAAAAAATACTATTTTTATAAAAGTAATTTCTATAACTTATGGAATTCTGTCTTGGCTTGTAAGTGCTGCACACAGGTGAGGACCATTTTGTGTGCCAAGCAGTCTCCCTGAAAGGGCCCAATGGTTTTGCTGACAGCTGAGCTAACCTACTTCAGCTGGAAAGTGGGACAGGGTTCAGTCGTGCAGATCATTTCTCACACTGAGCTATTGACTGCATTTGTCTCCTCTTCTCTGGGAAATTTCACATGAAACAGAATGAAGTGTATTTGCAGTGTCCAAGATCTGAAAAGTACCTGAGGTCTCAAAGTTTTGTTTAATATTAAGAATAAAGTGGTAGCAGAATCATTTTAATACTAGATTTCCCATTCTCATTTTGATTAGCATGCTTCAACTGCAGGAAACAATCTAATAGCTACTTGAAAGAGCCCTGTTTGCTTTTCATTATTTTCAAAATGAGAAGGGTATTAAGCAGTATGGATCTCAGTTTTTAAATAATATCTTCTGATCCTTCAATAGAATGCTAAGTTTTTTAACATGAACTACATATTTTCATTTTAAAATCTTTTTAATCAATGCATTTATTTGCAATGCTCCACCAGTTTATCTGTTTATTGTTTTCCTAGGTATTTTGGAAGTTTATTCTGTTTCTGTTTTCTGGAGACTGAAATAACCATTTTATGCCATTGTGCACAGAGCAAGTTAAATTGCTCTGTCTGTAATACAGGCCTTCATGATAGGCACGTCTGACATGGGAAAGCTCCCTGGGGATACAGAGAGCTTACTTGATCTGCATATATTTAATGGCTGAAAACAGAATTTTTTAGGGATGTGTTGCTAAGATTTTAATGCCATGGAGATAGAAAGGCACTCTCTGTTCAGACAAGCACTGATTTATTTTTCTTTGACTTACTATGACAGAGAATTTTTTTAGTAGACTTTGTATTTCTTCTAAGGAGGAACTTTTTCCATCAAGTTTGTCCACATGAGGATATGCAGTTAGAAGTAAGAATTGGTTTTGTTTTTACTTTGGGCCAGGTAGACTAAGTAGTCCAAAAATAAATACTAGGAATATCTTCTGCATGTGATGTTTGTTCAGACCAGGTCCAAGAGGAAGAGAGGTGCTTTCATTGTTAGTGACCTAGGGACTATTAGCAGCTGAAATTCAGGTTCCATTCAGCTAAATGCTGTAACAGTACACTGAAATATATAACTGCAGTAAGTAATCTCTTTCCTCTCCACACTCTCTTGTCTTTACTTTTTTTATTTCTTTTCTATGAGATAATGTCTGGGAATGTTAGACTTGCAATACTGTGAAGCAATTGTAACTGCTACATTGGGGCTTACTGCTCTAGAAAGATGAAATAAAAATGATTTGCTGCACAGATATTAATGTTAGCTATGAAAACCCTCTCCACAGGAGTGTCTCTGAGGCGGGTGGCCATTAATAATGTTGAGTTTTGTGATGATTTGAAGAGGGCCTTTGCCTGCCAGGGGAGACAGCATAAGGATTAAAGCATAAGTGCCAAATGTTTCATAGCTTTTCTCCCTCAGATTTTATGCAAATTCCATAATGGAACAATTTGCATATTCCCAGGTACTTTGCCTATCTTGTTCAAGTGTGTGGGTTTGTTCTGAAAGTTAATCTTAGTAAATTAGGTTTGTTTCAAAGTGAGATAGGGATTGGACAAATATATTACTCTGCTTATGCTTCACCTTGGTCTCAAGGGCACGGGTTCTTTTTTGAGCAAGCTGACAACTTGGGCTCTCATTGTCTGGTTTATTTTTTACAGTTCTGCTAAGCACTAGATGCTGCATGGAGTTTATGTGGTGGCAGTCATCTCTGAAATCCATTTGCTTAGGAGGTGTCACCAAGCACACAAGTGATGTAAACACTACTGCTCACAGCACACTGATGCGTGTGGGCCTGCAGTAGGTGTTCAGTTGAAAGAAGTGACATTATAGCAATAAAAATGCATGTTAATAATTGAGGTTCACCTTCCCTGTCAGCTGAGTTGAAAGCGAAGTCTGCTGCAGGTCTGAAGCTGTGGCTCAGCTGATGCTTTTGATTTATGGTGAAGAGCAGTCTGGTGAAAACCCAGCGCAGCCACAGAAGTTTTGATGTGCAGGTAATAAAAGCCTGCAAGTTGAAGGTATGGAGAGGGTGTGAGTAGGATTTATCTGAGCTGTGTTTACATGAGCCTTTTCAGGATTTATTATGAAGTTTGTAAACCCTATATTATTTTATCATTAGTTTTTGTTTGGTTTTCATTCTTGTCATTGAGGACTCTTGAGCTATTTGTTATTCTGGCTTTACATCCTATTTTCTCCCCATAATTGCTTGTAACTGGTATTAGCATCTCCCCAAGACTCCTTAGTTCCATGAAATTATTGCCTCTAGAATCTTCCCTTGCATTCGTTATTGGCATTGGACAGAGCTCCTGTAGTGGAAAGTGCTGCCTGAGCTGAGCTTTTATCAGCCCTGCCTCAATATACACAGTGAAAAATGGGATGAAAGAATTTCACCTGAGGGATTGTGAAGGTTCATGGAACATGGCTGGCGGTGCAACACAGGAAGGAGCTACAAAGAAAAAACTCACCAAGGGAAGCTTTTCCTTGTCACTGGTGACTAGAAGTTAAATACACAGTGTGTGGATTAAATGCCACAGCTTTTTCCAATGGAGTATATGCAATTTATCATCCCTGTAAAGTGCTATAGACTGATGTCTAAACTAGACTGAATCAAACATTGTTGTGTGCTGCACAATGTTTTATTTCATTGGTAGGTACCTTTTCTTCTTAACTATTGTTCATTTAAAATAGAGACTTAAAATGTAAATTTTTCATTGAGGAGCAATTTGGGTAGAAGTGAAAGTAAGATGTGCTTTTTTTTTTTGCCCCTCCGGCTTGACTACTGAGCAATGAAACAGCCTACTCTGTGTAGAACTGTAGGAATGTAAGGTGTCCAGCTCTTTGTATACAAACTGGTTTAGCTCCTCAATGTCTAGCTTTTTGGGAAATACCTTGTTACCATCCTTGATTTTTGTTTGTGTGATGGTGGTGGTGGGATTGTTGGGGATTGGAGTGGTTTTTCATGTTTCAGTTTGTTTGTTTGTTTTAAAGAAGGTTAAACTTGAATGAAACATGTTACTCTATGGGCCTATTCTTCATAAGTCTCCTAGTGAATAATTTTGTTGTCTTACTGTCTCAGTTTCCCAGACTCAGGCCATTACCAAAATCATACATATATTAATACTTAGTTTATCAGTGCAAAAGTGAAGGACCTTCTGATTTTCAGGCATTGTATATATTTGATACTTCATTCTGTTGATGATTTTTGAGGGATAGGTGTTCTTTTAGGTGTTCTTTTTCTGCCATCCTTCCCTTGAAGTAATAGATGCAGTCTCTCCTTGTAGTTGCTTTCATTGTTGTACACTTTTAACTACAGTAAAGTGAGGTGAAAGGTGGTTCTGTTTGTTGTAATGGAAAACTGAAATCTAAAGCCCAGATGTCTGATTCTAGCTCTACTTGCTGGAATTTGTCATTCAATGTTCTACTTTTAATACAGCAGTGATTTTATCTACCTCTCTGGATTTCAGGGACTACTTTTTCCACAATAGCACTGCTCTTATGCTTGTTTTTTGGTAATTCAGGATGTACCATACTTTGTTGTCATGATTTATATTATTATAATTTATATTTAAATTTTCCTAATTTGGTGTATGTCTCTATTTTGTTCAGTATATGCAGTAAAGTGCAGATACAAATAACTTGTGTATTGTCTTTAACTCTTTTCCTCTGCAAACCATTTATATATTGATTTTATATGTAGGGGAAGGTGGTATGTGTTGCTTTGGACATATCTTTAAGATTTCCTAGGCAGCCTTCAGTAGTTAGACTTTGTTATTTTGGATACCAATTCTGTCACTAACAGTAGTGTTTACAACTCAGGTAGGTGTATATCAGTAAGATGTGGAAGTGCTGTTGAATCTGGTGGTTCATCATAAACTCCCCTTAGAACAGAAGAGCTTCAGAGTTCATCTAGACAAGTTTATCTTTGCTTAAATGCAAGTTATATTCACTGTAGTCTCATCTGAACTGGGTACAAAATCTACAATAGAATAGCTTTTAAAGGAAACAGGGTTTTGTGGGAATACTGAATAATAGTTTTTTCTTCCTTCTTTTGAAGATCAGGCAGATTACCCTTAATGTTGCTTCTGAACATGACAACAGGCAGGAAGGCTGTAATCATAGTAAAAAGATTCTTCAGAATTTACTTGCTTGTTTGTTTCAGGTTTTTTTTATCCTTTTCATGCATGATTTAGAAATGTATTCACAATCTCATCTTGGGAACTCAGAATAAATCACAGCATATTCGGGGTAGAAGGAACCTCAGAAAGTCTCTAGTCCATGCTTCTGATGGAAGCAGTGTCAGTTGTGAGATGAGGCTGGGTTATTCAGCACTCTATATGGTTGGTAGCCTTGAAAACTTATAGTTTGGGAGAGTGCACAACCTTCCTGAGCAACTTATTGCTCTGCTGGACTGTCTTATTGTGACAGTTTTTTCCTTATATCCTTTCAGAAGCCGGATGTTAAGAGTCTAGGATTTCAAAAGCATAAGGAATCTATTTCATGTTTCCTACCTCCATTCTTCTTCTTTGTAACCCTTCCCCTCCTCAGCTTCTATTTTAACCTCCTCTCTGCTACCTCTCCTGGTGTCATTGATGTGATGTATCTATTACCTCTGAATTTCTCGCAAGCACTAATCTTAAAAAGTTTGTAAAGATGATGACAAAAGTAACCAGAACAGGAAACTAAGGCAAAGAATGTCTTAATGGTCACATTATGTATAAAACCATAATGCTTCTTTGACACTCAAAGCCTGGTACAAATGGAAAGAAAGGAATATGCCATGGTTATTTTGTAGTTTTCCTTTTCTGTTTAAGGTTAGAATAATGTGAGTTAAAAGTGTATTTGAAAGATTCTGTTACAAGAAGCAAATAGGGTTCTTCAGCTCCTTTGTGGAAAAGATATTCATTGACATGGTGACTTGACATCAGCCAGAGTAGTGTTGAATTCTGATGTCACAACTGAAGCAGGGTAGATCAGTGGATCAGATCTTTTTCTTGTCAGAAATCAACTTAAAATGGTTGTTTATAATCTTATTATTGGGACAATATTAAATGGTAGATAAGCAAAGAAGTACAGTGTAATTTCACAACTATAAGGCGCACCCTTTTGACTAAAATTTTGATTGAAACCCGGAAGTGTTCCTTATAATCCAGTGCACCTTATATATGGACAAAGTTCAGAAATCTGCCAACCCGAAAGTATGAGCCGAGCTGTGTGCCGTGAGAGCCGCGGCAGCCGGCGCTGGGGGTTGGTGGGAGTGCCGAGGCCCGCGGCACAGGGAGGGCACCTGGGGCTGTGTTTAAAGGCTATGCCAATCCGTGAAAAAAGTTTGCAAATTGAGCACCTGCCAGTAAACTCTGCGATCACGCAATTCCATTACTAATTCATTATGTTTTTGCCCCTGGATCCTTGCTGGGGGGGAAAAAAAGTGCACCTTTTAGTCCGGTGCGCCTTATGTATGGACAAAGTTCAGAAGATTGCCGACAACCCGGAAGTGCGCGTTATAATCTGGTGGGCCTTATAGTTGTGAGATTACTGTAACTGCAAACTGAGTTTTGTTACCCAGAAGTGTAGATGGTACTTAAGACAACATGAAATTTGGAGGTTATCCAGAAATCTTTAAAAAAAAAAAAATATTTGGAAACCAACTCATGTAATCTCATTCATCACCAGGAATGACTTTAATTTCTTGTAGCAAGTGATTGGATAAATTAATAAGATTTTAGAAGTCCTTCAAAACAAATCAGCTCCCAGGTGATTTAATAGTTTAATATACTACGGAAATAATTGCAACTGGTCTTGTAAAAGGCAAATTTAGTAAGTAACCTGCAATCTTCATCATAGTGTAGTAAATTTTTAATAAATATGCTACATGAATATATTTTTTTCTATTCTGTATTTTTGTTTCCTACAAATCTGTCAACAAAATGAATAGCTTCTTTCAGGCCTTTTATCCTGAGGAAAGGCCATTTCTAGGAATAAATGTGCTTTTCTTGATAAATGTGACCTACAGAAATTAGATGAGAGCTCTAGGCTTTGTCTTGGGGGTAACAGTATTTAATACAGATAAAAATCTTTCTGAAGAAATGTTACCTATTAAACCATACATTTTTAAGAGATAAAAAGTGCTGAACTCTAGAACAGCAAAAAGTTTTCATCAGAAAGCTAGAGTGGTAAGTGGAGAACAGGCACCCAACCCTACTTATCAGCACAAGACATACTTAGTAAAATCAGAGAGGAGGTGTCAAGCTGTTTAAAAAAGAAATCTATTGTTCTAAGCCAATATTTGTATGTTTAAGCTGCAAATAAACATTTGCTGCTCTGTGTTTCTAGTTTTGTAACAGATTGTGCTGTGTATGCAGTGATTTCTGAGGTTTGAGCTAATATGCTTATCCTCATTGCTGTTTTGCAGAAGCCTTTAATAAATTTTAAGAACTGAAGAAAGTCTCTTTGTACTTCCTTGTGCTTTCGGATTTTAGATAGGCAACGTCTACTTTTATTCCTTTGTTATTTGTTTATAATAATTGTACGGTCTGATCTTCTATTTTTTGAAGTCTTGCTTCGTAACTCAGTTTTATTTCTTTATTCCTGAAGCTTTGTTCAGTGGATGTGTTTAATAGGTGTTTGTACAACGTGTTTGTATGGGTCTTGTGATAATCAAGATCAGCATGTGGGATGGATTATGTGGTTTACAGGATGCATTAGAGTTGCTGAATTTTATGCAATTATGATGCTTCTTAGTGACTATTAATGGTGTTCTCTTGCCAGACCTCAAATCTCTGTATTTTCTTGGAGAAACTAGAGGACTTTAAGACCTGAAATCCTTAATACGTTTAAATAGTTCAGGTTTATATCTACATTTGATTTCTTGTTTATTCTTGTTTATTTCTTTGTTATGCAATGGAGGAGCTCTGTGTTTCATTAATAAGGTAGTTATCAAGTGAGGGATTCCCATTTTTTTGGTCTTGAGAGCATTAAATGTATTGTTACCTCAATAGCTACAGCCTCATTTACTAGTAACTGCAGGGGATGTAAGGTATTTAAGTAGGAACTTGCCAGGAATACTTATGTCTGTTTAGTAAGGAAGAATACAAAGAGGGCTTATTTAAAGTTGCATTTTATAGGAGCTTAAATTCTGCAGCATGTGAGCACCAGTGTCTGCAATGCCACGTGTGCCCCAGCTGTGGAGTGGGGGCAGAGGGTTTGATTCCCTGTAAGCTCAGCTCAGCAATTGCTGAAACATCCCTATGTTATCCATACAGTTTTCAGCACTAATCCAAAACACAGCTGCTGTGAAGAAAATTAACTTTGTCCCAGTCAAAACCAGCACAAGATATAAGCAAATAACTTGCAAACTTCTCTTTGTTTGTGTGTAGGCTCACTTTCCATATTTACTTGGGTCTGCAGACTTGGAAGATTGGTCCTAGATGTGGTATCAGTGTTAAATTGAGAGACTAACAGTATGTCGCAGCTGGAAATTTGGAAGCAAAATAACTTGTTTTGCCTATGGTAACATCATGTTTCTGTCTCTTATATTAACCTTTTTGGCAAACTTGTAGAATGTTTGTGTAAAAGTAATAGAGCTGGGTGAAAAACTGTAGCCAAAACCATCATGTATACCTTTAAACTAATTTTAGAATACTAAATGCTTCATCATTTGCCACTCAGTAGTTGGATCTCACAAAGGCTGCTCTGGTTTTGGACATGTGACCATGCCTTTTGTTTATTCCAGGTATAGTAAATAAGAATGATGCTTTGTTGCAGGTCTGTCAGATGAATGAAACAATATTAATTTTAGAGATTCACATTTTTGACTAGCTGTTAAAACTGAATTTTAGAATAAGCAAACACTTTGAGCTCAATTGATGTTAATGAGCAGCCACTCTTGTGTTTGCTTCAGATTCCTGGTTTTCCTTCCTGAACTTTTAAAGCTGTCTTATAATTAATCTCTTTAATGTATTTTAAATCAGCTGTTCTATGTATTTTTATAAACAAAATCAAAACTATCTGGACTCCTATGTTATGCATATTGAGCTGTTGACTAGGGCCTTCTAGATATTAGAACCATTTCATTGGGCTTGTCTTAACTGAAGGCTTGTTGCATAATAAATACTACAGTAATTTCACGATTAAAAGCCGCACCTTTTTCATTGAAGAATCCAGCCTACCCCAGCAGTGAGGCTTATCTATGGACAAATCCCAGCGAAATGCCAACCCGGAAGTGAGAGCTGGCCGCAGAGGGCACCTGGGGCTGCCTTTAAAGGCTTCGCTGGTCTACGAAAACCATTTGCAGCTTGAGCACCTGACACGAAACCCTGCGCTGGCGCGATTCTGTTACTAATTTGTTACTTTGTCACACATCGGGATGCGGGTTATATATGGACAAATCCCGTGGTCTACCCGGCTACCCGGATGTGCGGCTTCTAATCAGGTGTGGCTTATAATTGTGAAATTACTGTACCTTTCTAGATATTAGTTGACGTCCTTTAGTCCTTTAAAGTGGAGTAGTTAATTATTATTGCTACTTCAGATCTTGCTGGAATGTTTATTCTGGGATGTAGATATTTGTAATTTGTTTGGGCATGTCTCGCCTGATCTCTAGGGCAAATTGCAATTTTTTCAATTTAGAAAAAAAAAGCAGTGCAGAATTACCTATCTTACTTTGACAGTTATATTTATGGGAGCATAATTTTTTCAGTCATCTTCAGTTTAAAATATAGTGTAATGTGACAAACTTATTTAACATATACTTAGAAAATGGTATGGGGGAGGTAATTGAAGAAGTGAATTGTCATCCTTTGGAACTGAGATTGTAATGCAAATCTTGTGGGAAGGGTTGAGTTGTTTTTGGGGTTTGTGGGGATTTTTTTCATGTGTGGTGGAGGTTGTTGTTTTATTTTATTTTGCTATTGTTATGACTTCCTTGTATCCTAAAACTGCATAATAGCCTTTTAAATTACAGTTGCCTAGGCTGTCTTTCTAAAATGCTTGTTTTGCCATGTTTTTTAATTGCCATTTTGAAAGGAGATGCTCAAGTCCCACCATGAGTGTTGCAGTAGGACAAAGGGTCCTGCTGGCTGCTGAGGATGATGGCAGGAGGTTCCTCAAGGTGAGCTCAAGTGATCAGAGTAAAGCTTGTCCCACCTCCAGGCAGCTGTCTCCCATGTGCTCGAAAAGCAGGAGTAGCAAGGTAGCAAGCACTTCCCTGCTCCTGGAGTGGAGAATCTTAGCTACAGCTTTTCTTCACGTTTTTCACATTACCTCTGAATTTTTCCTCCAAAATAACACTTTTATTGCAGGTGTGTTGGGAAAACGAGTCTTTGGGGGTTTGGGGATGAGTCTTGGTGGGTTCTGTGCCCTTAGCAGCGTGCAGTGGTGAGGCTGCAGTGCCACCGCTGCTTCTCTCAGCACACTGACCTAGAATGCTGCCCTAAATATGTTTCAGAGGATTTCTTTAATTTTCCCCTTCTAGCTTGTGAGAAACCCCCTCAGGATGGTAGATAGTTGCAGTGTGATAAATTAGCTGCTAATTGATTTTCTTCTAGGAACAATATTTCCTACCTTTTAAATATTTTTTCTTCCCTTCACATCTTGACACTTTACTTTCTCTGACATAATAATGTTAATTAATCTCCTTAAGTCATCTATTTGTGTAAATACAGATCCTTTAGGTTAGCTTGTTGCTTTCTTTTAAATTTTAGCTTTGTATAACTGTAAACTAAGAAGTTCATTGATTATTACGAGTTGCAAACTTTTGTAGTGTCCCTTCATCACCAATTTTTCTATTATTGCAGTGCTTTTGTTCTGATAAATTGCAACACTGAGGCTTTCATGCACAGTAGTTACTATCAAGCCTCTTCATACTGAAATCTGTCAAGTGTGAAATGGTGACTGTATCTTGTTTTGGCCTGTGCCTAAGATACATGAATAATGATTTGAAATAGGAAGGGATGCTACTTCCTAGTGAGAAGAGGCATTCACCTTTGAAATGGTAAATGTAATCCAGAAATCATAACAATCTGCTCCTTGTTTAATGGCTTACATGGAATGATTCTTCTGGTCTTAGTCCCATCCTCTGAGAACAAATAACAATATTATTAAAAAAAACCAAAACAAAACAAAAAAGACCCAACAAAAAACCAAAGAACAAACCAAACCAAACAACCCAAAAACTTCCCCAACAATGTTAACACTTTCTGATTTCCTTTGGGGTAAAAAGTCTGAGAAGCCAGAACCAAAATGCTTTTTTTTGGTGTTTCTGAATTCAGCACCTCTCCTTTCTTTCCAGTTTTAAGGTCCTTTGCAGTTTCTTTTATGGCAACAGTAAATCTTCTGTCTGGATAAGTATCAAAATCCAATTGTGTGAGAGCTGTAGGCTTGTGTTAGCATTATAGGGTGTCACTTCAGAATGACAGCCTTAGAGTTTCTCAGGTCATGGTAGATTCATCCAGTGTTTCAGCTGTACTTGCCTAGTGTGGGTTATCTGTTTTGTGCTCACTCATGAAAGCAAGTCCTGGAGCCACCTCTGATTTGATGGACCACTTACATTCTCAGAAGTCCTCTGTCCTGAAAAGATGCTGTTCTACCCATTCTCTTGGCACTGAATGTTTACAGTTGCCTCTCTAGGCAAATGTTCTATTGAAAGGATAATAAAAATAGTTAAGAATGTGTATGTTCCCAAAAGATTTATCACATAATTACTCAATTTCTCACAGGTAAAACATTTTAACATTTCCTCCCTGACTCAGTTTAACTTTTCTGGTGCTTTCTTTCTTTAGCCTATATTGGAGTGCTTGAAAATCTCATTCCTATGAGCATCCATCATTCTCTCTCCTGCAGAACATTTCTGCAACTTCTTTAGATTCCTCAATTTTTCCACTTCCTTTTGTGGCTTCTTCCAAATCTCTTCACCTTGGCTCATCTGAAACCAAGATTTAGTAGAATTTGCATTAAAAATTTACAAAATTTACTCTTTCTTGGAGTGTTTTCCCTTTGCAACAGACATAGTCTGGTTTTCACAGAAGTCATTGAAGTGTTAAACATACAAAGAACTGAAAATCATGATTACAGTTTGTGATGTAATGAAGCCAGATGCTTTGCAGACATTTTTCATTCTCGGCTAATTTTTTTTGTTTTACCAAAAAATATAGTTTTCATGATGTGCTGAACATTAAGATAAATTTGGTTGCACAATGTTTGCTTAAATCTTTTGCTCAAAAAGAAATACAGTAATTTCACATGTATAAGGTGCACTGGAGTATAAGACGCACTTCAGGGTTGTCGGCAATTTTCCGTACTTTGTCCATATATAAGGCACACCGGCCTATAAGGTGCACTTCTGGGTTCAGATCAAAACTTCAGTCAAAAAGGTGTGCCTTATACTGTAACTGGTTGTTTCCTCTTTACTTTTCACAAGAACATAATTTAATTTAAATTTGTTCTAACATACTTCTGTGCAAAAGTAAGATTAAATTGTGAGAGTGTAATTTTGTGGGGGAAAAGAAAGGTTTTTATAATGATGTGCTTATTTTTAACTAGGATTTCTATATCATGCAATTGGTCTTTTTAATACCTTATAATCACAACATTTAAGATATCACTCACCAGATATAAATCAATAATTAAGAAAAATAATTACTGAAGGAATTCTAGATCAATTAGACATGGTTAAAAGCATGTGATTTGTCATCAGTACATGTTTTTAATGATGCCTTCATAAATATTTTTTTGTTTGCAGAGACAATGGATCCTTTTGTATTTGAGGCTTTGTAAAAATCTAGGGGGGAGGGGGAAGACGTATCAACTTTGCAAAGAAGGTTATTTGCATGCTATTACCTATTATGCTTTGCTTTCTGTCAATTTTTAAGCTTGCTGTGACCTACTTTCGAGTCTTATGATGAGATTAGGAATTTCAGTGAATTCTCTGTTGTGGGATACAGTAGTTTCAGCACTTGTGTTTATGTTACCACTTTTTGTTTCACTGGGAATAATGCAATTTCTCATCACAAGCCTTTGATTAATTCCTTGATTCCTTTTCCTTGATTTTATTTTGATATCCCTTGGTTTTTAAAATTCTCCTTTATTTTTTGATTCTTGCTTTTTGTTTGTTGTTGTTTGAGGGTTGCTTTTTATTATTTTTTATGCTTTATTATGTAAGAGAATAGTGTCTTGTTTTCATGATTTTAAGCTTATAACTTGTATCAGACAAAAATAAAGCAGCTGCACGTTTTGTACCATCCTCCCAGTGTCAGACTTATGTTGTGAATTCCAGGGCAACCTCACCTGGAAACATTTGTCTTGTGCCAAAATGGTATACTGAAAATACAAGAAGAGTAAAACCCACATACATGAACCATAGCCACTCTGGCATTTGGATATTTGTGGCTATATGGCAGAGTGTAGTGCCTTGCAGATACAGCAAAATGACTCAAAAATAACTTTCTTGGTAACAAATTTAAGATTAGATGCTTTTTTGTGATTAGTGGGCAGGAGTTAATTAGCCAGCTGAGAAATGGGTGCAGTAATATATTTTATGTTTGGACTCAGTCCTAAGGGTCCCTGTCAAGCTAAGTGATTCTGTAATTCTAATAGTGGCTATTTTGCCACTAGTGCTACTATTTCAAGCTACTTCTGTAGGAATCAGAATATATGATTCTGCATGGGTCCTGTCTTGTAGTTTATGAATAATTCATAGTTTTGAAAAGCATAAATTATCAGTTCCTTTTCATTAGGAATTCTACAGTAAAAAAAAAAAATGTATAAAGTACTAAATTGCAAAAGGTGCTTCCAAAGATGGAAAACAGGATTTTAATAAGGGAGGAGACAAAACTGGAGAGCTTTTTTCTCATTTACTACTACCCTAAATTCATGAGTAGTAAGATAAAATTCATCTATCTGAATTGTTCCATTTTTTACTATACTATACTTTGGGTCAGCTTTTGTATTGCTAAAACCAGAGGCCTTTTCTTTTTCAATAATTTTGGAACAAATTAAATATATTTCAAGCATTACTGAAAGAGAAAAACCTGCCCCAAACCAGAAAACTCAGAACACACTTGTCCTGTCATCTAATTCCACTTCCTGGTCCTATCTAGACAAGTTTTAAATAGGGCTAACTTGGACGAAACCAGGTCAGCCCTGAATATTTAATGTAAATCCCTAGTCCTGGTGGAGTATGTTCAAAAACCGAACCGGGCAAAGCAGGTTGGAAGGTTGAATGGTTAAGATGGTATTTTAGTCTTTGGCACATACTTGCCCTATATTACAAAAATTCCATTGTTCAGTTTAGTATTTGAAGTGGTGACCAATCTTTACACTTAAGGTCGGGTCCTTTCTGTGCCCTGGCTACTACTGTGCTGCTTTTACAAAGGCATGAATTAAAGATCTCTTTGATTTAATTTAATTCTGATTTGTCCAGCATTATGTGCCGGTGCTGGTGGTTTATTCAGTCCTAAAAATGACAAAGGGAGGGTAAGCAATTGAAAGAGTAAAATAGAACTGATAGAGTTAAGATGAAAACAAACTTTCAGAAAAGGTGAAGCGTTGGTAGAGGTATTTCCTAATAAAATTCATAATGTGTCTTCTCATATCTATTCCAGCTGAAATGCAAAGGCTGCAAATTTCACAATATGTAGTAGGAGCAAAAATATTCTGTTTTGGTTCACTTAACATCTCCCATCCTTTTTGGAGACTGAAAGTGTTAAATCATCTAATTTCCATGCATTTTAGAAAACAAGTATGAAAAGTCATAACCACTGATTTTGCTCATATATAATTTCCTTTCTGTGACACCTCTGTGGTTTATATGCAAGCCTTCAAGGATTAGGTAGAATTATGTTGGTCACATATGGTATCTCTTTCTGGCACAACAAGTAACCGAACCACCAATGACTGTAATTATCGTAGCCATTAACATTACTGCTTGCTGGAAATAATGAATTTCAGTCCGAGCCCAGCAGTGATTGTTGGCTGACCTTTCAAGCAATCCTAGTGAAGTGGAAAAGGGATTCCTTTTAATTTGGATGGTAATTTTAGAGTTAATAAATAGCATTTTTTTAATAAGTGAGTTGAAATTGTTTAAGGAAGTTAAAAGAAAGTTGCAAGCCTTGATGTGCCTCTTACTTTCCTTTTCCTCCTCAAGTTTGTGTGGTGCTGCAAATCCTTTCCTGCTCTTCTTACTCCTACTTTCTTTCTGTGAGGAAAAATAACATTTTTCTTTGATTTTGCCCCTTCAATTTGCTGTTAGGAAAAGTAAGCCCATTAGAGGCTAGGTGTGTTGTTATTTGCACACCTGTAATTGTTTTAATTAGTGAGTGGGATTATGATGTGGATCAAAACCAACTGCTGAATCACATCCAAAACAGTGTTTGTTCATGTATGGTGCTGCAGGGATTCAATATTTCATCAAATCACAGAGAATTAAGGGTTGGAATGGACCTCAAAATGAGAACCCACAGATAAATGTCCTTGGGTGCCATGGACTTGTGCACATTTGGATGTACAAGTTCATATATATTTGATTATATATATCTCTTGACTAGTTAAATTCAGAGATCTTGGGCAAAAGATTTTTGAGAGAGTGGAAAAGAATAATGCAGAAATACTAAATAGTGCAGTTCTATTTACAGTAATTTCACTTTTATAAGCCACACCTTTTTGACTGAGTTTTCGACCCGACCCCGGTGCGGCTTATATATGGACAAATTCCGGCGAAATGCCAACCCGGAAGTGCGAGACAGGTCTGCCCAAAGCGGGGTGGAGCCGGAGCTGCCGCTGCGGGGGGCAGGGCGATCTCTCTCAGAGCCTGTGCTGTGGCGAAGGGCAGGGGGAGTAGGCATGGCCCCTCTGAGAGCTGCCGCGGTGGGTGGGGATGGCCAGAGCCGTGTGGCCTGAAGCGAGGTGGGGCTGGCCAGAGCTGGATCCTCCCTGAAATGAAAAAAAAAAAAAATAAAAAAATAAAAAAGTGCGGCTTATATATGGACAAATCCCGTGGTCTACCCAGCTATATGGATGTGCGGCTTATAATGCGGTGCGGCTCATTATTGTGAAAGTACTGTAGTTCTTAGTCAGCCATGACTAAGGAAAGCTACTGTTTTTAAATGTTTGTGCTTAACCATCTTCAGTTTCACCATTTGGTT
Organism: Sialia sialis; assembly: GCA_009812075.1. Taxonomy (NCBI): domain Eukaryota; kingdom Metazoa; phylum Chordata; class Aves; order Passeriformes; family Turdidae; genus Sialia; species Sialia sialis. The sequence continues at coordinate 2,849,989 of VRYO01001878.1, forward strand.
TCCCTCTCAGCAACTGATTATTTTTTTTCAGTGCCTTTGAGAGTCTTTTCTTTAAAAAAAAAGAAATCTATGTATAGTAGACATGCCACATAATTTTTATCTTGTAAGTCCTAAGTGCTTGTTTCACTCATTTTTAAAACAACCTTGTATACTGTTTGTCTAATTTATTAATGTTCAACACCTGTGTTTTGCTGCTGAAGCTGAAGTTGAGATCAGAAACTGCTTGGTGGAGTACAGACACTGAAAAACTATCATACTGAATCAAGAAATTAATGTCTGCATGAGTTTCATATTCTTGTTTCAGAAGCTCTTTTCAAGCATGGGCAGAAAAAAAATGCAGTTTTGTCTTTTCCTTACTTTAGCTCCTGGATAAATTCTACAAGATCTGTATTATTCTATTGGGAGACTATTAATTGTAGGCCAAAACCCCACAGTATTTATGAAAAGTAATGATTTTAAATCAGTGTATTAATTCCATCAAGTGTGTGTGATATGATGAATTGTGCTGGCTCTCTGTAGCACTGTGTCCAGGTGTAGCCCAGGAATTGCAGTTTGTTTGCTGTCCCTCCCTGGGAATGGCCCCTCCTTGGGAGGAAGCTCTGTGCTGCTTTGCTGAAGGTCTTGCCTTGGCTTTGCATTTCCCTTCATTTCCCTGCCTTATCCATGCCACATTCAAGTGGATTTTGGCAGTGTCTTTTTCTTTAACTCTGTGAGTTTTGTAGCTTGCGTCAGTGCAAAACAAGCACGTGGCATCTGGCTCAATGGCGTGGACACTGTCCAAGTGGATAGATTGCAAATCTCCTTAATTTGTGGTAGCCTATTTCAGCCTTGTTCCTAACCTGCTGGCTGACACTGGATTGACACAAAAGGCTTTTTACCTGTCTCTGACAATTTTTTTAGGTACAAAAGAGAGTTTTTGTTTTTAAGTTTTAGGAAAGTGTCTGTATGTTCTTTCAAGTGGAGAAAGGTTGAAAAATGCCTTAATACTTAAAGACAAGTCCTTGTGTCTGTTTTGCCTGGCACTGCCCTACTGCTTGTATTTTATGGAGCCAGATCATAGTGTGTGTCTCTCAGTACTAATTTCTTGGAACAACATCCTTCTTTTCCTTGTTTTTCATGTTTTTCTGCACCTGTGGTAGCTGAATGTATTCCTAGGCTTCTGTACCAAATCACCAAAAGAACTCTCTTGTCTCTTGAAATAATCTTACCAAAAAAAAAAAAAAAAAGGATAAAAGTTCAGGTGAATCAATGAATTGTAATATAAAAGTTTAAAGAGTACTGTTGCCTCATATGCTTCCTTCCCCCATCACATCAAACTGAATTGCCCTCATGTCAGCAATCTTCATTATCCTAATTGGTTGCATATACTTTTCAGATACAGTTTTTTCATGTTCTTTTATGCGTTTATGAACAATTGCCAACTGTTGCCAACTGAACTAAACTCTCTTCACCTTAACAAGCACTATTCTTAAGCAAGCATGATCAGAAAGTGAGGCTCCTGACATTTCAAGAAGAACCTATACTTGGATTTTTGAAATTGCGCTGTACCACAGAAGCACTGCTAAAATTATATGTCCAGGCAGGTTTTTTGGAGCTTTGAGTAGGAAAAAAAGTATATGCACTTGTTACATTTCTATTTGGTCACACATTTTAAAATAATTGTAGGATTTCTTTAAATATCCCTGAAGTTTAAACTTTATGGAGATTATGGATTAGTGCTGAAACCCTGCAGGGCTAAATACACTGAATTCTGCTGGCTCAGCTGTTGAAATCAGGCTGAAAAGTGCAGTGGTTATTTCCAACCATTAAACCTAATAAACTAGCTTAAAGCCAGAGTGGGATGTTTAAACTTTCATTCACCTATCTTCTGAGGATTTTCACAGGAGGAAGTAGTTTTGCTTTACTAGTCTTTCTAGCTATGTTCTAGTGTATTTGAAATGCCTCTAAATTACACTAGATCAAGAAAATTCTGCCTCATCTCCTAGGTTAAAAAGGCATATGCCAGGATATTTGTAAGTGATTTGTAAACATCTTCCTTAGTTGCACTTAATTCCACACCTTGCCAAATTTTCCTTTCTTTAAGGGGATTTTATGATATTTTTATCTACAGAGAATTGACTGATCTGTGGGACCGGCTGCAGAAGCTAACAATTAGTTTATTTTTCATATTAGCTAAATTGCACAATTCGCTTATTGCATAAGTTATGTTTTTTGTTTCAATTTTGAAAACTATCATATTGCAATAATTTTTAAAGTGCAGCAAAAAAAAGATATTTAAAAAAATATTAACAAGTAAGTAGCAACATGGTTAAGGCTCATAGCTTACAAAAGCAGAATAATTTATTTAGTTATAAAATTCTATAGAGAACATTTCATGAAGGCTAAAGTCAAAGTAAACAGAAGTCTTATTGGTGAAAATAAAGTACTTACAATACGTTTCTAGTATGGTTGACTATCAGAGAAATGCAGCTTAGCAGAAGTCTAAAACTCATCTGGATACAATATAAGCCAAGCTGGAAAGCAATGCCATTGAAAATTGCTGAATGTGTTGAATTTTTGTTATGTTTTATGTTTGGTTTTATTTGTTTTAGTTTTCTAGTGTGTTTGTTTGGGATTTTTAAAATTCTCTTCCACTGATGGCAGTTCAAATACAGAATTAAACCCTGCCCTTCCAAAGGAAATACAAGACAGCATTCAATACATGGAAAGTGTTTCATCTCTATGGTCAATTGATAGACCTGAGTTTGTTGTGAAAGAAGGGTGTCCTGTCTCTTGTATTAGTGAAGAAAATTTATGCTCTCCTTTTCTTGGCTTCCTGGAATGATATTTATTGCTTGAGTGGGAGAAAACAGTGCCATTTTAAGGGGAAGCCAGTCTCATCAGTCTGATTTACCAAAGTCTTTGACACCAGGCACATGGAGTTTTTGTGCTACTGCACTGTTGCCTACCCATGTTCCTCCTGGGTGTCTCTTGTAGTTGGTGAAGAGCAATTCTTGCAGCTTGCAGAGTGGTTCTTTTTATTTTTTGCAGTCCATGAGACTACAGCTCTTTTGAGCTTGAGTTTGCATGGTGCTACTAAAAGTTTTTTCAGGGCTCCAGAATGATGTCCCCCAAGTTCAGAGAAGCATGTGGTATTATAATGCTTTCAGGGAGGAAAGAGGAGAATAGGGAAATGTGTGGTTGTTAGACTTTGGACCATACCCACTGTTCTGACATTGTTATTCAGCATTCAGTTGTAAGCACATGCTCTTGTATTCAAGGCCTTCTTTGAAATAATTGTGATCCTATTATTCTGGAAAAATTTAACTGTTTTCTGGAAGATAACTCCTGTGTTTATGATCATGTGAGGCTTTTAATTTTCTGCTTCAGTTTCTGCTGGCTTTGTGGGGATATGATATGTAGCCAGCAAACCCTCCAGCATATGCAAAATTACACCATAGATCCGTATTTGAAACTGTGTAGAACTTTGTGTCTCTTAAGTTTTTGGAGGTTTTTGTGAGCTTTAATGAAGTACAAAATGTTCAGAAGAGATGCTCTGAGATCTGGCATTTGCAGCTTTGTTGGCTTTGGTATACCTCAGATGATGCAGTCGTGCTCTGGATACATCACAAAATCACAGAATCATTTAGGTTGGAAAAGACCTCTAAGATTATTGAGTCCAACCTTTGATCAATCACCCCCCTCTAAACTACGTCAGAGCACTAAGTGCCATGTCCACCAGTGTCTTGAGCACCTCTAGGGATGGCGACTGCACCAGTCGCTGGGCTGTCTTTTTCAACATTTAACAACTCTTTCTATGAACAAATTCCTCTTGAATTCTAACCTGAACCTCCCCTGATACAGCATGTGTCTACGTTCTGTCATCCTCCCTTCTTTATCACACCTGACACTTACAGGAAGTTAGGAAACCCCTGGTTTATTTGCTGGTTTATTTGATTTTGCTCAGAAACTTTGTTTCCCCAGAGGCTATGATGAAACATAAATGCTTTTCCAAGTAAACAGCTGTACCTCTTTTCCTTGATCATTCTGTCAATAATTAAGGCAATTCCTTAAGAAAGTATAGCAATTACAAGAACTTTGGAAATACTTATTCTTAATAAAAGTCATTGTCATTTTTAGCTGAAAGAGGTTGTTCTTACAGATAATGTCATCTGAACGTAACTTGTTTTCACTTACAGTAATTTCACGATTATAAGCTGCACCTTTTTCATTGAAGAATTCAGCCAACCCAGTAGTGCGGCTTATATTCAGGTGCGGCTTATCTATGGACAAATCCCAGTGAAATGCCAACTGGGAAGTGAGAGCTGGCAGGGGAGGGTGCCTGGGGCTGCCTTTAAAGGCTTCACTGGTCTATGAAAACTGTTGCAACTTGAGCACCTGACACCAAACCCTGTGCTGGTGATTCTGTTACTAATTTGTTACTTTGTTACACATGGATCCTCACTTTAAAAAAGAAGAAAAAAAAAAGGCGTGGCTTATAATCAGGTGCGGCGTATAATTGTGAAATTACTGTACTCCTTTCTAATGATTGTTTTTTTAAGTTGCTGCTTTTTCCTAGTAATGAAAGAAAAGTCACATTTAATCCTTCCTGATTAATGTGGCAGTCTTAATGCATTGATACTACATCTCTAGCTCTAAAGAATTAAAGTGAGACCAACCAGTTGAACTGGCTGCAGACTAGTTCCTTTATCATAATTTGATTAAATGCATGAAGACTACACCTGTTTGTACGAAGTCCACCTTGCCTTCTTCCATGATAAGTCTGGTGGGTTTTACATTGACATTCCTTCTCTGTAGAGGACATTCCTGAGCAAATTCATAGGAAGAATTGTGTCATTTATTCATAAACTCTTAAGTTGTACTAGATTTTTTTGACTTGTAGAGACCTTCTTGCTTTATTTTCTTTTTACTTTTGATTTCCTCATTCCAAAACTAATGCATATCAAGAAAATGCTCTTAGCAGAGACAAGATGTAGACATAAAAAGAATATCAAGCAGGATTTCAAGGAATATAAAGGGCATAGGTAGATAATAGATAGAAGAAAGAAAACAAGTAATGAAATCTCATACCTGCAAGGACAGGGACACTGATGGCTCATGCTGAATTATTCCTGTTTTGGTGTTCTAGATGGGCAGCCATTCTCAACAGCAAATAGATACCATCATCTCTTGTAACTTTTAGTGCTCTGTTTTAATATATAGGGGTATATATAAGGCATATATAATTATACTTATATTAATAAATATATTAATATAAGGTAGCCAAAGCAAAGAGTTAACAAAGTTGTTTGCAGATATTGGGAGAACCGATCAAGCTGTCATCAAAGAGATTATAGCATGTCTACCTGTAGCTGAGAGTTGAGATGCTGGATGAAGAGAGCTTGACAGGCATTCAGACATTCACACTAAACTGATTATCTGTGTTAGAAATGTCCTATGGTTTTTGACAGCATTGTAATCAGGGATTTGAAAGCGATTACCTTGCTGAATTCAAATGTTGAGCCAGGCACAGGAGGGAATATGATCTGCTGCAGCTTCATGTCCTTTGTGTATTTCAGACTTTGCATTTTCTGTATCTGTACAGGTAGGCAGTGCTATTAGTAGTAGGAATTCCAGATTTTTGTTTTACAGGCAACTGAAGACTAGTTTTCTATATCTGTTCAGCTTTATACAATATTTTCAATATTTGATGTGCCTTGACATATTTTCATGAATAACTGTTCAATAAATATCCGTGTCAGGAAAGTCCCATTCAAGCTCTCATCTCTTAAGAAAACTGCTGCATGTTACCAGCACTTGAGATATTCAAAAGTCACGCTGAGCTGTCATTATTTGAACTATGCATTTGATCCTTTTAATTGTGACACCACAATTAAAGGCAACAGAACTTACATTCTTTTATTTCAATACAAATTTGAAATCCTCGGTAATCTGCAAGAGATTTAAGGATCACTTCTGTTATTGGAACTAACATTTGTATATATTGTGTTTATTGAAAGCAGATTAAATCGATTCCCCGCCCCTCTCCCTCTCTCTTTTCTATTGCCGTCTTCATTAGCTTGTGCTGGTTTGCAGCAAGCTTCCTGGGGTGGCTGCAGGCAGCACAATGCATTATGAACAGATGCCGGAATTAACTCGTGTACTAGAAGCATGAGCATGGAGCTATGCTGTCGTTCCACTCCATCCAGATCAATTCATATGTGGCCAAAGCTTAGTGCACATGATGGCCTTTTACAGTCGGCTCTGGCCACTTTGCATTAGCAAAGCTGCATGTCTCCATGTGTTTCTGCTGCTAGTAATCTTGGCTACTGAGAAACCTGAAAAGGCTCTTCAGCTTCTTTTCAGGAGAAAAGGCTTCATCCTGAAAAAAGTGCAGCAGAGAGGGTGATGAGATTTCTTGTTCAAACTTTCCCACAAAACCAAGGGCACAAGACATTGCACTGTGAAATGAAGGGAAGATTTTTTTTTATTGCATGAGCATACTTAAACTGGGAATCTTACTGTGGACACTCGTATTAAGGTGCATATAAATCTTAGGAAAATTTATAGATGAAAAATGCACCCATGGTTGTTAAACACAGAAATACCATGTCTGGCTCAGAAGATCCCTGTGCCACAAAATGCTGAGTTGTATTACTGGATGCTTGCATTGCTTGCCAGTGCTCAGTAGCTTCAGATGAGAACTTACAAATGGTATGCTCAGGAGAGTTGTTAACAGATTTTTATTCTTTTTTAATAATAGCTGTTGTGAAGATGATATTGCACTTTCTGCAGCTGGTCACAGTGCCAGATGTTGTTGTGTTTACTATGCATAAGGCCATATCAAAGGATAGTTTTTATATTTCTACAAAAAGACTACTGAATCAGAACCTTCCTCAAAGGTAACATATACATATAGTTACTCATCAACTAAAAATCTACATAAAAGCAAGTTCAGTTTTCCATCATCAGGTCAAAATACAATATTAATGACTGTTTTAACCAATATATTAACTTCAAAATGTTAGAAAAATCCCAATTTTCATTTGTTACAGCTTTTTTCTATTTTTTTTGTTTGTTTTTTAAACTGTTGAATAGAAGCAAATCCCCTTGAAATACTTGTTCTTGAAAGTCTCAATCTCTTAAGAGAATGGCACTTTTAATTCCTGAATAAAAACTTTAAAAATTGCTTTCGCTACCAAGAGGACCTGATTTCAATTATAGCAGATAATATCTGGAATCAATAATAGCTTCTGGCCATCTGTTAGGAGGAAAAGAACAACAGTGTCTGCCTCATTAGTTCTTATATGCAGATCTCCAGTTATTTCAGGCATAAAAATTTTAAAATATAACCCCAAGCAAAACTTTGAAGTGGGCCAACCACCCCTGTTGCCAGCTAATCAATTCCTTTACTCTCAGAGCATCTTGTTCCCTGTCAAAGCCAGTCCCTCTTACACAATGTTCCCACCCTTCAAATCTGATCATCTAGTGTGTACTTACCATGTTTTTGTGTGCTTTATATGCCCCCTCTCTTAATTGGGGCATCTTGACTTAGGGCATTGAACTAGAGTCTATTTTTCACTTAAGTATTTTGCATGCAGAATATGGCCAAGCAGTAATTAAGTATTAAAGTAATTTATCTTCTTCTACCTCACATCTTTTCCCCACTCTTCTTCCTCAGTTGAAGGACTGTTTTTTATTATGTGAAACCCGAGTATGCTTTTGTCATTCAAGTGCTCATTTTTGAGCACTGAATAGTTGCTGTAGATATGGCTTCTTTTCATGCCTTTATATATGGGGGTGTATGTCCTGCCACACAACCCAGAACTGAATGTAATGTGTCTCCTTTTGTGGTGTTGAGCTTAATTTTAACTTGTAACGAGTGCATCTTGAGCATCATGTCATGTTACACCCTTTGTGGGGAGACATTTCATCTTGTGAACATAAAGTCAAGCCACCCACGAAACCAGCTTGCTCTGTCTCAAATCCTCTTTATAATGCTAACTTAGTGGTAAGGCTTGTATACACTAGTTGCAAGCAGAAAAACATCTTGTTTTAGTTTCTACAACAGCAGTACTATCAGTACTCTAGATGAGCAGGACCTGCACCAAAACCCCCCACTTAGTTTAGGCATTAATTAAGATCTTAGGCTTGAGCAGACCTTTTTAGACACCAGGCGCTTTCATATGTAAAACTGTCCAACAGTGAGCACATCCAATCAGAGATTTTGAATGAGAGCTGATGAATTTTGATGGTTTTTGTTTTGAGAACCTGAACTTAGGAGCAAAGCAAAGCAAACCAAACCAATACTGATGTTGCCTTAATATTGTCTTTCATTAGAGGTCTCACCATATGATTTCACTTTCTCTATAGATTAGGTCTTTGTATCCTGTATTGTTGTCTTGCTCTCTTATTCTCTGAGAACTCTTAGGGCAGCCAGGAAATATTTAATAAAGCCAGCTGGCTGCAGTATTTGAACTCAGTTTCTAAAATATTTCTGAGGACAGATCCCGCTGCAAACTTTCATTTTAGAGTTCCATATTTCTCCTGTGTCCGAGAGGTGATTGAACAGGACATCAGTCACTGTTACTGTGCTTGAAAAGGACATTTATATGACCTTCAGCTACTACAATGACAAAAAATATATCTAGATGTGGTTTTGATACATAGCTTCCCGGGGACATGCATGTGACAGTCCATCTGCAAAGACTGCAGGTATTGGTAAATGATCTGTATTCAGAGTAGATTTTTCTTCTCCTGCCCATCTTCTTTTTCAAGGTCTCTGGGATACAGTTGCAACGGAAGGGACAGAAAGTGATAGTCACAACAACTATTGCTGAATAATTAGAAAGGGACATATATGGTGCATATGGGTCAGTGAGTGCTCTATATAAAAAAAAGTCTGGTTCTATGAGTATGATAAATATGTACTGCTCTTAAGATAGGTTGAGAACACCATAAGCCATGGTCACTGCAGAGTGATTAATTATATACTTACTGCTACTGGAAGAAAGAATTAAGGAACATCTGCTTTTGCAGAGCAATGTGGCCACTGGAGAAAAGAGTGAGACATTTAGTACATGAAATTTGTCTTATGGCTTGCTTGAGAACCCTGTGTCCTAGCTGAACCCTGAGAACTTCTCTGGTGGAACAGCAGCTACTCCCTTCCATGCCTTAATTTTTATCCCCCATGTAGTCTACTTATGTACAGC
>VRYO01001878.1:2860179-2900259 GCA_009812075.1 Sialia sialis
GCTTATATTCGTGAAATTACTGTATATGCAATGCAGATGAACTCAAAAGACATTAATCATAGAGTAGATGACTCTATAGATTCTATGGAGTTCTGTAGAATTGCAGAATCATAGAAGAATTGGAAGGGACCTTAAAAATCATTTTGTTTCAACCCCCTGCTGTGGACAGGGGTTCTTTCACTGGACCAAGTTTTTCAGAGCACCATCCCAAACCTTGTTTTAAGTGTTCACAGGAATCCACATCTGCAACTTCTCTGGGCTACATTTTCCAGTGCCTCACCACCCTCAGAGTAAAAAAAAAATTTCTATTATGTAAACTAAACCTATCTTCCTTCAGTTTGAAGCCATTCCCCACTGTCCTATTGCTACGTGCTCTTTTAAATAGTCTATTACTACATCAGCCATTTCCCTCAGGATTCTGGGATGTATCTCATCAGGTCCCCATTGATTTAGGTACATTCAGGTTTCTCAGGTGGTTATGAACCTGATATTTACAGTAAAGGACTTTGCTCTCCCAGTCCCTATCCTGCTGCCCATCCACTCCAGAAGTGTGGGAAGAGAGGTTGCCATTGAAGACCGAGGCAAAAAAGTTGAGTACTTTGGCCCTCATCTACTGCTGAAGTTATTATAGCAGTTGTTATCCTAGCCACCTTCTGTCTTGGTGCCAATTGTGTGGCAAGATTTGAATATTTCAAAGTTAGCTGAGTAAACATTTGTGAGGTAAGTTTATCTGTGGGTTCCTGTGATTTTCATTAAATCCTCTGCTGCTCTGCAATGCTCTTTATTTTACTTTGATTGACACTGCTAAACACTACCAGCTACCTGTTTTGAGCTTGACCTCACTCCACAAGAATCCAGGGAGAGTTTTTCAAGTGTGAATGTGCTTAGAGGTAAAAATGATGCCCTCGTTTCTTTCTTTCTTTTTCTGGTACTCTGCAGGCCATCCTTCTAGAAGGTATTTCAAGGTATAATTTTATTCTTCTATACATACGCTAAAATGATTTCTAGCTATTTTCTACACTGTGTCAGATTTCAATATCTTTTTGTCCTGAAAGTTGTTTTTTTTTTAACCTATTTAAAAAAATAAAAAAAAAAGAGGAAAGAAAAAGATATCTAACAACTCTAGTAACTAAGTAATTAAAACTGGATGCCACAAAAAAGTCAAATCATAACAGTGTGTCAGGATATATTAGCTCTTAAGGAGAAAATTAATGTCCTTTTTTTTTTATAAAGTTTAAAAATAATGCATCTCATAACTGTAATAATAGATGAGGGTTTGGTTTAGTTTTGCATACTTCTTCAGTTACAGTAAATATGGATAAGGCACACCTTTTTGACTGAAGTTTTGATCCGACGCTGGAAGTGCACCTTGTATGTCGGTATGCCTTATATATGGACAAAGTTCGGAAGATTGCCAACCCGGAAGTGCGAGCTCGCAGAAGCCCTGAGCTGAGCCGAGCCTGCCCGGCTCTGAGCGGGGCTGGGCTGCCCCCTTGGCAGCCCCAGGCAGGGCCGGGGGGCCGCAGGGGCTGGGCAGGGCCAGGGATGGGAGTGCTGGGGCCCACGGCATGGGGAGGGTGCCTGGGGCTGCGTTTAAAGGCTACGCCAATCCATGAAAAATGTTTGGAAATTGAACACCTGACAGTATTCTGTTACTAATTTGTTACTTTATTGCACACAGATCCTTGCTTCTAAAAAAAAGTGCGTGTTATACTCTGATGCGCCTTATAGGCGTGAAATTGCTGCAATTCCCTAATTTTACTTCAGTTGCTGTACATGCTATTTTGGCAGGCTTCATATTTAAATTTTGCGTCTTTCAATCTAGAAAGTTGGCCAGAGTGACTTCTGTCATTCCAGTGCCTCAGCAGAATTTAGATGTACATTGCATCAATATTCAGGGAGTTTACTTTTTTAATAAACTGTTTTAGTTTTTAGTTTTTAGATCTTTGCAAAATAATTAATTGGAAGATTTTTGGGTTTTTTCAACTCTTTTACAAACTTTCTCACTGTATTAATGCTGTCTTGCTACTAAGCTGGTTTAAAAATGGTGATCATGAGGTGGAACCAAAGTAGCTTTTTATTTCATGCTGTGTATCTCACAGTATTTAGTTTGGTCTAAAAAACTTGAAGAGTGGGAGTAGCACCAAGATGAATAGAGATTGATTCAATACATATTCTTGAGTTGGTTCAATCTATAAATACTGGGCTCATGTTGGATCAAACTTTTAGGGACTGTCCAGGGATATAATCCCTCAGGATTTTTTCAGAGGGATACTGTGGGTTAAGCACAGTGATGATTTTCTCATGAGTGAAGGGATGAGTGAATACAATCAGTTTTGAAGTCTTCAAATTCTGAAGAAGGATTTGGCAAAAATGTACTTTTTGTGCACTTTAAAAAATGCCATCCCATAGCACAAACTATATCCTCTTAGTTTACTTTTAAAATCTGGAACTTCCTTCCAAAGATTCACCAATGAATTTTCAGTTTCTATGGCTACTGACAGCTAATCTCTCCTGCTGCCTTTGATGATCAATGTGGCAGGCACAGATGGTGGATGACAGGTTATGTTGTGTTTGAGTGTAGTGTCTGCTTGTGGCAGGGTAGACCGCCAACAGCAGGCAAGAGTGTGTATATGTCCTTGCATATATGCATATTCTTTTGGCTTTTATATGTGAAGTTGTCTTGTCTTTTCTCTCAGTTAGTGAGGTTCCTTTTTTCCCTAGGAGATTTGGGCTTTCCTGTCTTGATGAGTAGATATTCAACAGTAGTTAGACTGCTGTTAGGCTACAAAGTCTTTTTGTGCATCATGCCCTGGTGGATAGGCTGTTTCCCTCTTCCACTTCAAAATTAAACTCTGAAAGAAGGTTACTGTACAGAAAATCAAAAGCTCTATTGCTCGGTCTCATAGCTGAATTAGGCAATATTTTAATTCTGCATTTCAAATACAGTAAGAACAGGACTGAATAGCTGAATTGCTATCTAACATGTTAATGGATTTCTAGCATTTTTAGGAGTGAGCTCTTTGTGTGCCTTCTGGGTATTCTGTTTTGATTCTGAGTGAAAAAATAGCTATCTATTGCTTTAGAACTAGCAATATAAGACTTAATATTTGACCATTGTAAGTATTTGGGAACATCACTGCTGTGGTGGATGTTTTGTTTCTGAAGCATGTTTTATCTCCAGCTCCATTTTGGTAGCTCTTGTCCCAGCCTGAGCTCATGACCTCCCTTCAATGGCTTTGGTGAAGCTGAGTGTGCACTTGATGTACTGGAGTGAGCAACACTCTTTAGTGGTCTCCACCCCCTAACCATTTCCGCACATTTGGGGTTATATGGAATGCTGGGTCTATAGCATCCATTAAGCAAATGTGAAATAAGGTTTTCTTTTCACAGTAAGTGAGTGGTATGGATGGCAAAAAAAATATTGGCACATACTGGCACTTTCAGCTTGCAGAATTCTGAGGTCTGATGCGTGTTAGTGTAAGCATTTGGAATAAAACACTTTCTGTCCTTCAGGCTACTTATGATCTAGCTAATAGTGTTCTCCAGTACAAGCTTTCCATTCATGTAGTGTAAGGCTGTGTTTAGGTTTTTTCCTGAGTCCCGTGTTTTGAATTTTCTGCTCATAAAAGTGGCTTAATGATTCTTTCTTTCGAGTTTTTTCACAGTTTATTAAATTTGAGTAAGCCTGTTCATTCTGACATGTAACTTCTCACAGTAATATACTATTTTGTTAACAATAGGAATAATAATTTGTATTTTAATGTTGTGAATAATAGAAACATATTGTATTTTTCAGTAATTGCTGGTTTTCGAGGGACAGTCCCACATGGCCTATCCCTGGAGATTGGAGACACCGTTCAAATATTAGAGAAATGTGATGGTGAGTTCACAGGTGATTCCAGTGATAATTAAGTTTTGTGAATTGATGGCTTGAATGCCATTAATATTCATTTGTTTGCTGAAGTAACACATTTTTGAAGTCAGTAATAGAATACATTTTGGCCTTTTAAATTTTTTCCACAGTTCCAGTGAACTCTATAACAATTAATTTGCAGAACAATGATTTTTATTTAATCTCTCTGTTTATTAAACATTTACAAAGAATAAGAGTTATAACAGAAAGGAAGTCTCTCATGATTCTTCTGCTTTCTTGGTATTTCTGAGGGAAACCCGGCTGCCGTCAAGACATTTTCAAATTCAAAGTCACAACTTAAAATCTTAAAGCAGTGTAAGCATTCTCTTCTACCTCTGTTTTGCGTTAGAGAATGCAAATATAATTTTAGCAAATGTCTGTTCCTAGTGTCATAGAAATAAAGTTGCATTTTCTTTCTATGATCTGCTTCCTTAACACATAAAAATCAACACATTGATTTTATAATATTTTTATTAATTTTTTAATCATTTGGGATCATATAGGTTTTGAGTTTTTTAATATTGTATCAGGCTTATATATGGTTAACCTTGTAAGAAATGTTCTTTTAGAAGGCGTAGGATCTATTCTGTTGAATCATGTATATTATGAATTTTGTATAGCATTGTGATTGATAGATGTAGAACCTAAAGTCCAGAAAGGACTTGTAAATATTTTGATTTAGTGAAAAACTATTTTTGTTTTGACCAGTGTGGTGTCCAATGCAGAATTTACCTAGGTTACATTGTTAGAAACATTTACAGGTACAGGGTTAAAAAGTAATTCCTGCAATTGTGTGAAGGAAGTCATCCAAATGTGAACTGGTTTAAATGAAACACCTTTCACTGTATGGGAAATCTTTTAAGTTAATATAGTCTGACAGCATTGTAGGATTGTCATATCTGTCCAAAAGGGAAAGATGAAATCTGTTTTATATATGCAAATGATTTTCACACTTTAAAAAGCAAAATGTGCTTTCTTCACAGGATGGTACAGAGGATTTGCCCTAAAAAACCCCAATGTTAAGGTAAAGGTCAATTGCAGTATGTATATTTACTTTTTAAAAGTTAATAATCTGCTTGTAAGTGTATGATATTTACACTTTAAAGAAAACCAGAGCTTGGTTTTAAGTATATTATTGGTACTACTTTAATTAGATTTGGACATAGATTACCCTTCTGAAATGCTTCTATGTATTAGGATAATACTTTACAAATCCAGGGCTGTGGTGAATTTTCTTTCATTTCTAAATTTTAGATTTTCCACTCAGAGGAAGCTAAGTTGAAGGGAAATGACTACTGAGAATACAAATTATAAACACTATTGGAAAAGTTGGGTTTTGCCTGTTTTTCTTGACGCTCTGAAATAATTTAGAGCAGCCAGTGGAGACAGATAGTTTATAGGAGCCACATGCAGAGTATCAATTGAATAAAAAATGCCATGTAAAATATATGGTTCATTTTGGTCTTTGATGTGTAGTCTTTGATTTTCATAGTAGCATAGTATTCTAAACCAGACTTCAGCGATTTATTTCTTCAGCATTCAGACATGAAAAGTTAGTGGAATTTACATTTTAGTATCTGTTCATGTTGTATGTTCTTATATTTGTCTTTCTATTTTCCTAACCTCTCCTATTGTCTTGCCTCTGGGATTGCACAGATTTTGTTTTTCATGGGAAAGATCGTACATTATCTGTTAATCCTTTAACCTGCATTATAAGCTTTTCTCTTCTTTTTCCGTCCTCATTTCCAAGATTCTTCAGCTGCAAAAAAAGGCACACAATGATTTAAAAAAATTTCTAGGGGCTCATATGAAGCCATTGGCCTTTTGTGCCAAGGGCTGTGGTCTGTAGTCACATAAATTTCCTTTCTTTATACGGAAGGTCGAGTCAAACAATAAATTTAGCCACAGAGTCTAATTTGATGTTTACTGCTTTGACCTTATTGATGTATATTGCAGTTTGATCTACAAGACATGAGCAGTTGTGGTTAGTTTTTGCATCTTCTCTGTCTTTTGTTGCAATTCTCACCACATGCTTGCTGTCAGTCTTGCTTTGTGGTCTGTCAAATGTGTGATGGAAGTTATGAATAGGTTTTCTAAACATGACTTGATGTGTGAAGAGATGAGATATATATTCTCTGTTTTCCTAGTGTGAATGCAAACAGCTTTCTGAATTGGATTTGTGAAGGGAATCTCTCCAAAAGTAAAATCATATGAGCACCTTGTAGCTCCTCTTGTTACTGGTATTGCTCTGTCAAGATTCTTCCCTTGTTATTCTGCCAGCTTTGGCACTGGAAGGAGTTGTCTGTGGCAGCTGGTCTGCAGGAAGGGTGCATGTGCAGCCATCCTGTTTCCTGACATTTTTAGTTACACCTGCAACACTTGGTGTCCTGCTGTCCTTGGGAGGAGCTCCCCTGAACTACTTTGCTTTACAGAGGAGAAGGAGCATTTAAAAGGGTAGTTGCCTCTACATAGTACATTTGGTTTTGTTGAAGGTCTAATGGCTGTGTAAAAAGAAAATGGGACACTGTCACCACAAAGGAAAGATGTATGCAGCTGTGCTTATTATGGAGAGACCATGTATGTGTTTCCTCTCACTGCATGAGCTTTAGTGTATTGTCTTCCCAGCCAGAGGCTTGGAGCTGACTTGCTTTATTTTCTCACTCTGATTTGAAGGTCAGTGTGCTGTCAGAGTGGTAGGACTGTTGCAGCAATCTCTGTGTTCAAGAGAATGGCAGGGAGCCCTTAAACATCTGGAAAAGGGCTGCTCCTGGCAAACACAGGCTCTTTGATAGGCATCTACCACACCTTCCCTCTGCACTGCAGGCAGAGTAGCCAGCAAATTAGACTCTATTTTGATTTTCTTTATTTACTTGACTTTATTTTTATTCAATATTGTCAACTTCATTTATTCTGCTTTAGTTTTAAAAATCCCTGTCTGAAAATCCTTATTTATAAGATGTGGTTGATAAGACATTATCCCCACAGCTGGTCTGTTCCTTAAAAGGTGAGAATAATGAATAAAACCATTGCCATAAGGGAGCTCTCAAACAATCCTCTGCATGTTCTACATGTGTTTATCTTCTAATTTCCGAAGTGTTGAAGAATTTAATCTCTACTGAATAAGGCATTTTAGTTTCTGTTAGAGATATACTGAGTATTTATTGCATTTTTTCCTTGTGTGTGTTTCTTGTTAATTATTTGGAGGACTTTGAATTCAGCATGCATTTCCATGTTGAATGATACTAAATGGAATGCCAAACTCATGTAAGGGGACATTTTTACCTAAACTTTTTTATTTTTCAGGGCATATTTCCATCTAACTACATTCACTTGAAGAATGCATGTGTTAAGAACAAA
Organism: Sialia sialis; assembly: GCA_009812075.1. Lineage (NCBI taxonomy): Eukaryota > Metazoa > Chordata > Aves > Passeriformes > Turdidae > Sialia > Sialia sialis. The sequence continues at coordinate 2,867,453 of VRYO01001878.1, forward strand.
GGGTATGTGTGAAATATTCCTATTGCAAATATTTAAACATGATCAGTTAGTTGCACCAAAAATCTTTTGCTTATAAAGTAAATAATTAAGTTTTTTTATGATATCTACAGCTTACTGCCAGAGGACTTGTAATGATTGTCTAGCTAACCTCATGCTCCTGCATGGTCATAAAATTGGAATGCTATATCCAGAAAAGACACTGAATACAATTGGGAATATCATTCTGTATTTTGTAGAGAAAAGGGGAAACAGTTACGTTAAGTTTAGCTTGAAAATGGCATTGCCTTAATTTGGAGAAATTATTCTGTACATAAGCTGGTTTTTAACGTACTGCTTAAGATTGATGTTCTCTTTGAGGGCAGTAGCTCTTCCATGGTAGACAGTTGGAATTTTACAAAAAAAGGGTAAAATAAAAATAATGAATCAGTTCAATGGCAAAAGATTTTGCTAAACCTGCATATGAATAGGGAAACATTTTCCTTTACTTCCTTTCTTCAGGTGATGGAGAGCCAATATTTATTTTTGACAACAGCTGATGTCTTTTCACATTTAGAAGAATTGATAAGAACCAGAGTCATTGGTTAAAATTAGTTTTAAAATTTTGCTTTGGAATTCAAGTTGTCTGACTTTACGAAAAAAAGCACTGATTATTTTTTAATATATAATACGTACCTTGTTGGTATCACTTATAAAAAGTTTAAACTTTAAAAAACTGTCAGTGATCTTAGCTCAACAGTTTTTTCACTGTTTTAATTTGTAATTGTTCGTGTTGTATCCCTTATTTGGATTTACTGATACAAAACAGTTTAAAAATTGTTTAGGTAAAGACATTTCTTGTAACACATGAGAAGTGGAAATGCCTTTTTCTTGGCATCATGAATCTTTTGAAGATCCATTATTCATGATGGCCAGAAATAAACATGAAGACTGTAATAATATTAAAACAAGTTTCATTCTCACAGGTGAAAAGGTCCCTGTTAAACTGGTAAACTCCCTGCTGTCCACTATGAAGTTACAGCCACATGTGGTTTGTCATGCCCTAGGATCCTTTTCTCCTTTTAAAGCTGTAGCTAAAACTGAATGTTCAGTGAAACAAAATTATAAGCTATCACAATAAAATAAAGTTTAAAGGCTGAATAATTTTTGTTAGTGGACACAATGACAGTCCTTGCATGAGTTCAATCTTTATTGAATCTATTTCCTTTGTTAGTTTGTTTCCCATTCAGGCCATGTTCCCTGCTGCACATCAGGGCCAAGAGCTGTCACATTGTTGTGTTAATTTTGTAAGAGAGACAAGACATCATGAAAAAAGTAATCTAGGCATGAAAAGCTGAAGTGTCAAGATCCTTTTGGAAACTATGGGATTTATTCTGCTATCTACGTTGCTTTTGATATGCTTATCTCATAGTAAAAAAACCCCTCACCTTGATTTCTCTGGGGCCAAGACTTTGCATGAGCATCAAACTATTTTCACCCCAAGTTTTTCCATGGGGATTCAATAAATATACAAATAAGAAGTGTCGTGGTCTGAAGGAGTGCTTGTGTAGGTTGGCACACATCACTGTTGGCAGTAGAAAGTCTACATATTAGTGACTGCAATGGGATTAGTAATGCTTGTGCAATATCATGTGTTCTTCTGCATGTTACAGACAATTTGAAATGGTTATTCCAACAGAAGATTCTGTTATTACAGAAATGACAACAACTCTAAGAGACTGGGGAACAATGTGGAAACAACTCTATGTGGCAAGTACCCTGAAATTGTATTTTGAGCTTAATAGTTTTTTTAGCATGTCTCTTGTGTTCATGTGAATAATAATAATTTACTTCAATAGAATTTATCAGGTACCAGGAACAAAGACGCACCTTAATTACTGTTTATTCAATTTGGTTTTTTGACTGCAGAAATGAAAGCTCTGTATACTAGTGTCTGATGGAAAATTGTGAAAACATACTGTCAGTATAGCTCTCGATAATGTTCATCCACAGTCCTTTTTGTCTCTTGTTTCTTATTCAAGGGCTCTTTCTATGACCTTTTTCCCCTTGGTTTTCTTTTACTTATATTGTTCATATTTCCTTCTTATTGTTACAGCAGTTGTTTCTCTTTCTGGCAACATTTTTCTTCACTGCTGTTGTTACTGCATGTTAAAAATTACCCTGGTTTTCTTCCTTTCCAGACAGAAAGCCAAGGCAAACAATAAATTAAGCCCTTTTAGTGAGGTTATGAAGTGAATGAGTGTGAAGTAAAAAGAGATTTATCCAATTGCAATTTTTCAGAGTGCTTGGAAGATAAAAGTTGTTGATGGAGACTAATGGTACTTCTAAATGAATTTTAGGTTTAACTTCTGCAGCAGAAGTAGCTGAACTTTATTTTTATGCCTTTTATTCATATGAAGAAGGAAAAGGGAAATGGGCAGGAATTAACAAGTCTTAACAGGAGTGTTTTTTCAACTTCGTGTGAAGAATCACTTAGATGAAGGTTGTAGTAATTTTGTCAAGCTAAAGGTTCTGAAAAAACTATGTAAAACTACTTAGAATTAGTAAAGGAAGAGTCAATAGATTCTTCCAGAAGAGAGGTTTGTTTGTGGGAAATTGTTGTGCCCTTAGCTGGTATGTAATTAGAGTAGGAGGATGTGATTTCAAAGCAGTCATATTCACATCATTTCTCCTTCTTCACAGTTAGATAAAGAAGAACTATTTGGACAAGATTCTGTCTATGGGATACTATTTATTTATGATTAAGTGGTAGTGTATAGAGTTTTATCAATGCAAGGGGATGTTAAAAGAAATTAACACTGTGGGTCAGAGTTTGAATGCTCACAGCCATTGCTTTTTCTATCCCTTATTTGTATGAATTCAAATAGTCTTGAAATGCAGATGATATATTCAGTTTGGATGAGACAGCAGCACAGAATGAACATGCTATTGGAATAAAACAATGCTGTGTTGTGAAACACATGAACTTTTTTTTGAATTTTTGTCATACATGCATGCACATTAGATTAGGTTAATGTGAGAATGACACAAAGGGGTGGACTGGAATATTGGAATAGGTGTGGTGCAGAGACAATGTCTGTGGCAAGGTCTGATGCAGGTGAAATGCTCTGTGTGATGGGAAATTAAAGACTAAGTAAGAGGGAAAAGGGATTTTCTTATTTTCCTCATCATGTATGTGTTTATTAGGATTACCATCTTATGCAGGTGATGTAGATGCAGTCATATTTTTATCTCACAGAGGAATGAGGGGGATCTCTTTCACCGGCTGTGGCACATAATGAATGAGATCCTAGACCTGCGGAGGCAGGTCCTTGTTGGCCATCTCACCCACGACCGAATGAAGGATGTCAAGCGTCACATCACTGCTCGTCTGGACTGGGGCAACGAGTGAGTGAATATAAATTCATGAAATGTAATAAAATTGTAAAGACAACTCTGTAGGCTGATGGTAGAATAAGACAAAGAACACATTTCTAAAAGTGTTACTTTTTTTAAAAATAGACTTTCTCCTTCATTGTTTTTATGTCCATTATGTTTTAATGTAAAAAGTGGCTTATTGATTTATTCTGGTTTTTTATCAGTGTAATTTATGTAGCAGTAGTAATATCTATAAGAGAATTGCGTTGGAATATCTGAAGCAGCATTTTACACTTTTCAATACACACGATTCCTGGTTGATGCAGTTAGCATAGCTTTGTGTTCTAACTGAAACTAAGTTGGTTCACATTGCTTCTTTTTTAACTTCATCACACAATTTAGTTCCTACTTGAGCATTTCTAACATACATACAGCTACTGCGCTCTGCATCTTTCTTTAATCTGAATAACTGAAATGAGCTAACACAAATAGTATTATCTTACTTTTTTTTAAGCAAGAAAATGGTTAAAGCACCCTCTGGCATTTAGATACTGTTTCAAAGTCTCTTCTTTAGCATATATTTATGCAGCTAAATGCTAACTAAAGGAGGGAATATTCAGTAGTAGAATTAACTGAACTTCAAGGGTTTCTACAGCTGTCTGAAAGCATAAATACCTAACAGAGTGCAAGGGTTGTGACTAAATGTGTATGATTATCTGTCTGCTTAGAGTTTTGCAGTAACTGAAAGGAGTTAATTGTGAATGTCTTTGGCATGGACAGTTCCTGCTCTTCAAAACATATTTTTGAAAAACTTTCTAATCTTTTAAATTTTCCTAAATTCAGCAGGTCGGCCTTCATGTCCTTATGTGTTCTTAAACATTATTGCTTGCTGCTGTGCTGGAAATAAATTGTATTCCTGTTGATTCAATCTCATTTCCTTATTTTGTTCTGAGGATACAGGCAAGCATCTTTGATACCATCCAGTCAAAACTGAAAATAAGCTGATTTTTTTGCATTTAATGGATTTTCCTTTTATCTTCCTTTCCATGGTTGTTGTTCAAATTGACAGTACTAGTGCTTCTACTGAGGCACTCACAGTACTGGTGCATTCACACTGAAATGTTCACAGTTGTCCGAAGTACAATGTCCATTGCACATTGTCCACAATGTGAAACACATTTAAAAATTGTAGGAAAACTTTCTATTAATGTTGCAATGTGGAGAAAAGGAATGAATCAAATGTGAATGTTGGATAAAGCCAAAATACATTAAAACAAAACCAAAGTCAGCTAATTGTAGATTAAAGCGTGCATTGTTTATTGGAATAAAAACAAACACACACAGAGTTAATTTGTTTCTTTTGAAATTAGAAACTACTTACTGTTGTTCCATTTCTCATACAGACAACTAGGACTTGACTTAGTTCCAAGAAAAGAATATGCTATGGTGGATCCTGAAGAAATCAGCATTACAGAACTCTACAGGCTGGTATGTGAATGTAATATTTGGTACTTTTGCTCTCAAATTATGTACTGATAGCTTGATGGCCACTCTTCTATTTAACCAGAAGTACCTTTTTTGATCCAATAAATTCGCATTTCATAATGTAATGAGTTTAACTATAAGGAAAGAGTTTTTTTGAGCAGCTTTGCCGTCTCTACATCTGTATGAGATTCTTTAGTTTGCTATCAAATTTGTGTGCACACATGCTTAGCTTAAATGTTATTTGTTAAAAGTTTTGGTTCCTGATGTACTGTTAAAATTTAGACTGTTAATATGAATTTAATCATCAATAAAAGCTTATGGGACTCTTTATCATTAGAGCTTTACCTGGCTCATGAGCCTGTCTAGATAAGCTTTTTGGAAATATAATAAAGGTATAATATTGTCACAATTAATCATACTGGGCTCTTGGTAGTTTCTAATATATTAATGTAAATAGCAGTTAAATTGCATAAGAAACCTTTCCTTTGGGTGCAAAAGCCCATCTTGATTTACTAAAACCAGCACTGATATTTCTCATTCTGATTAAATCTCTAGCGAGGTGTAAGAAACTTGCCAATTCGTTTATGTAGGCTTTGGCTCATATTTAAGTGCTGCAGCTGTTACACAGTTCTGAGCCTTATGTACTTAAGACTAAGCTTGTATTTAAACTGAATTTTGTTTATGATAACTTTTGTATTTAAACACAACACCCTTCCCCCTCCACCAAAAAAAAAACCAACTATCATTGCTACAATTTTTTTGTGGATCTGAAATAATTATGTATTTTTAAAATTATTTTTTAAATTATTTTTAACTTGTCTTTTTTTTGTATCATTAACTTATAATGTCAAACCTAATAGCAAATTCTTTGTGCTAGAATCAGTGTACCTTTGAGTGATTTCAAAGTCATATGTAATATTATGGATTGCTGCTGAAGCTCTAGATGAAATATGGTGAGGAGCCATTAATCATAAGAAGAAACATATAGAGAGAGGAAAAATAACCCAGAAAACTAGTAATGGCTCTCATGGAGTGTACTTTGAAAAATATAAAGGGGGAAAAAAGGATAATCTTAATATAAAGGCTATGTAGAATAGAAAGATTGCAGTCTAAAATTATTTTTGTTACAATGTAAGAGAGGGATAGTACAACTTAATATTGTTCTTTTAATGCATGACTGAAATGCAGAAGGTATTGTGATGTCAAATCAAGACAGTTTATTAGCATGTAGAAGGCAGTTTGCTGGAGAGTATAAAATGTGGGTATGATTGCTTTTCTTCAATTTAAAACACCAGTATTTAGTCTTCTGCAGAAGCATTTTTAATGTGTTTGAATACCAGAATGTCAGATCATTAACTGTTTAAACCAGCTAAGAAATACTATGTTGTTATAGCACAAAGCTTTAAAGTGGCTCCACACTGTCAGAGTAGAAGAAGATGAACTTCCAGAGGTTACTGTTTTTCTCCTAGAGATAGCTGTGATGAAGTGTAACACTAGTAAAGTAAGTTCCCTGTGTCTCCTTCTCAGATGTAAAAGAAAAAAATGAGAAGGGGAAAACATGGAAGTTAATATTAAATTCAAAAAGATACTAATTTGTATTAAGAAAGTAGTTCTGCGTTCCTTATTTTGCCTCTTTTTGCTTTGAGAATTTTGTAATTGAATCAAATTGGTCACTGTTTTTGTGGTGTTTTTAGATGGAACATCGCCATCGAAAAAAAGACACACCAGTACCAGCTAGCAGCCACCATCTTTTTGTTCAGATGAAAAGCTTAATGTGCTCCAATCTGGGAGAGGAACTGGAAGTAATCTTTTCACTCTTTGATAGTAAAGAAAATCGACCCATCAGGTACCATATGATTTCTATTTAAATACTGTTTTTACGTAAGTTTTAGAATAAAAACTGAATCTTTTGATCCAGGTAACAAATTCCACATTTACAAACTAGGGCAAGGTGTTTTTGTTTCGTGAGAATATTTTGCTTCCTTCTGAAATTCAGTTGTTATATCTAATGGTTTGTAGTGTCATTAAAGGTTTACAAAAATGTATACATCTCTGTCTTGTTTACATATTTCACCTTCCCGTTGTTTTTTTGTATAGGAATATGTATACATGTATGCGTACAGAATGGTCAGTTTTCAGTATCCCTGTTTTCATCTCTCCTAATCAGTGCACATGCAAAACTTTAAACTTTTACTTTCTCTTAGTATTTATAAGATGAATTCACCTTGGTACTTGAGATTGGATGACTGCCCTTAGTGACTTAAGCATGTTTTTCATAAAAGGAGCCTTTACTTCTAAGAGGAGGTGCTGGTTCTTCAGTGAAACTGTCAAATCAATCTGTCCTAGAGTTTAAATTCTGTGAGAGACCTGATAACATTTGATTTTTAAAATATTCAGTACCTATTCCTCTTTTCAGAATTCTGGCTGAGAGAGAAAACATGAGTGTGATTAGTAGTGAAGCCACTATGCATTTGATAAATATGAGCACAGGAGGAGAGTGCAGTTAGTGCAAGAGCTCAGTAAGTTCCGTTTGAGGAATACGCCAGGAAATTTGAGCCATTAAATGGTTGTGCAGTGGTGATGGGTGTGGTGGGTTGACCCTGGCCTCCAGACAGCAACAGCCACCCTGTCACTCCCCTCCTCATCTGGATGGAGACAAAAAATAGAACAAAAGGCTCACAGGTCAACATAAGGACAGGGAGAGATCACTCACCAATTAGAGTCACAGATAAAACAGACTTGGCATGGGGAAAATGAATTTATTACCAATCATATCATAGTAGGATAATGAGAAATAAACCCAAAACTTAAAACGTATTCCTTCCCACTTCTCCCTTAATTCCTGATTTTCTCCAGCCCCGCAGTACAGGGGACTGGAATTAGGAGCTGTGGTCAGTTGCTCACACATTGTCTCTGCCACTCCCTCCTCCTCCAGGGAAGGGCTCCTTACGGACTTCCTATGCTCCAGCCTGAGGGCCCTCCCACAGGAGACAGTTTTCCATGAACTTCTCCAGCTTGAGTCCTTTCCACAGTTGTGGTCTTAAATACGGCAGTAGGAGTTGAGGGAACTATGTGGAAGTTGGGCTGAATTTGACAAAATTATTTCTGTACTTTGCAGTGCAGGCAAAATAAGTAACCAGTACTTTGAAGGAGGGGTACATTAATTTTTCTGGTTAGTGAGATCATATATATACAGCTACAGTGTTAGCTGTTTAATACTGACATTTCATTCTGGCCTGCACTTCAGACAATAGTCACCAAAATACAGTTTCCTGTCGTTTCTGAGAATTAAATGTGCATCTGGACACGTTGTTTGTGTTCACTCCAATGAATGCCACAGCAGGTGATAGATTTACAAGAGAGCTGCAGACTGATGGAAAACAATTTAGGGTGATGTGGATTGCTGAAAACAAGGTTAAGGTAGTGGTGGTGGTGTGAAAGCAAATGGATTGGATTTCATGTTACATGAAAGCACAAATTCTGGAGCTGTTTCTCATGTGCTTGCTGTGATCTGACCTTTAGTTATTGATTCCTGACTCCAGTGTCTGTTTTCAGCTGCTGTGAACTTCCTCATCCCATTACTGGCAAACCTTGAAGAAATGTGTTGCTACAAATCCAAACTGTCTTCTAGGGCATGGAGAAATGACAGGATAAGCTTTGTGAAGCAAGCTTGCACCATCTATAAATCAAACAAACATACCATCCTGTAACAAAAAAAACCAAAAACAAAACAAAAAAACAACCAAACAAAAATACCCTCCCAAGAAACAATTTCTCAACATACTGAAAAAGCTAAACCTAAGAGAGCTTTCACTAAAACGAATTAAATGTGATGTGTGTCTGTATCACAGAATGAGCTCTGGAATGCACAGGTGTCCAAGATGAATACTTATATGGTCTGTCTGGACTAGACGTGGAAGCGACTTAACCAATTTATTGCAGAATTAAACCAAAGCTGGTTGGCCGTGGTACACAACAGTATGGTACAATGTATAATTTTTATTCAGTACAAATGGGTGGGGATATTTCAGAGATCTTTAGTCCCTTACTGGTGCGTGATTGAAATGGATAATCTGCCTTGGAAGAATGATGATGTGTGAGGGGAGACAGTGACCCCAGCCCTCTTAGTTCATGCCCTGCAATGATGCCAATGCCTACAGGAGTTGAGGAGCTTAGATACACAGAGTCTTCTGCTCATTTCTAACAAAAGTGCAGGTCAAAAGCTGTGTGTGGCAACACTTAGGGCTCTGTCACAATCTGGTTGTGTCATTTGTCCATCGGTTTCCAAAGTAGTTGTTTTGTGGTCCACTGGAAAAATGCAATGAAAAGAACAGATGAAATTTGTTGCAAGCACAGGTAAAGATAGAAGCATATGAATATAAATGACTTAAAATGTATTTCTTCAAATCATTGCTTTTAGAATATTTTGGGCTTCATTTCTTTGGATGTTGCTGTTTTACATGTTAAATTTTGCAAGCACTGTATGTGTACTAAGCTTTCCTAGGTAGGTAATAAATGTTTGAACACATAATAGAGTGTTCATTGTCTTCCTCTTATAAACTGACATAAATCAAAACAGCTCTGTAGCCTCTTAAAGAATTCAGTTGGAGAGACTAAAGAATTCAGATTTAATAATAGAATTTCTTGAAACTAACTTAGCTTCTTCTCAGGTGGACCTGCAATATCGATCTTTATTAAATCTATTTTTTTTTTTATCCTCGGGTATATTAAATTAAAATAGCAGCTTTAAAAGATTGTTGGAGTACTGGAAGCAACATTGTCTGATTACTTTTTTAGTTGATTGGATATCTTTTTCCACAGCTTTTTTTGTGTGTTTTATGTTAGCAGTATCATACATTCAACTGTTTGAACAGCAATATTTGTTCAAGTATCATAGTAAACAGAATAGGCAATTGTAGATACTGAGGTAGGGACAGTCCCTCCAAAAAGGAATAGTCCAGGCTAGTACAAGAAAAAATCCTGTGGAAAATTCCATACTTTGGAAAACAAGGCAAAAAGAAGGTATTTCATAACATAGGGAATTTATGGTTTAATAGCTGAGTTTTGTATTATAGTGCAAGAATAGAATTGTTCTTAGCCCTTTTTAAATGGTTATTTTCTCATGCAATATCAAGAAATTATCCAACTTAGAAAATATGCATTGAGCAATGAAAGATAGTGAAACTTTTTCTTGTTGTACAGTTATAGGTTCTTTCTGAAAAAAGGCATCCTGTAGCAACTGAGACAAACCAAGGTATGAGGAGAAAGCACAGTGTGTTAACAGTTCTAGACAGCATTTGGCTTGGTGGGGCCAGAATTAAGTGTCTAATAAGGAAATATAGTAATATTACATGCTAAGGACAGATTAAAAGAATATAGATGTGTAAAGTAGGAAAAAAATTAGATATCAAATTGAAAATTGAGTCTGAATGTCGGCACAAAACTTTTAGCACTCACTAATTTTTGTGACCCATGTGTTTTGCCACAGGAGCTACGTTTAGTAAGTGTTTTGGCAGAAGTGGATTCTAACATGAGCTTGTCTTTGTAAAGACAAGCAGATGAGGAAAAGGAGGATAGTAGTAATTTTAATATCTTTCACAGTTTATGAAATATTTTAGTGCAGATTGCTGTGCCTTAAGGGATGGTTCAGATTCTTAGGCAGATAGGAAATGTGAGTTTGAATATTCAAAGGCAGAGTGAGAAATTGAACATGGACCTTTTTTCTCTCAAAGAAAAACCACACCTACTAATAGGAATCTATTCTTCACCTACAGCACATTCTTGTTCCTCTTCATTTGAAAAAATAAATGTTAGAAATTCCTCAAAGTGCTTTATATTTAAATTCAGCATTTGCTCCTCTTCATCATCTTTTGTTTCTCTGAGTAGCTGTGCCTCATTAGACATGAATTAGTCCTGAAATAAGGTACAAGTGTGTCTTCAGGTGGATGGCAGGAGGAGGAGCAGACACGTCATTGCCTCTGAAATCTGTGTAGATGGATCTATCTCTGCAGTCGCAAGTAAGATGCCAAAATTAAGACATAGGCCAATGCTTGCCTTTTTGTCTGATTTCAGAAGGTTTCACGATGAATCAGTGGACTTTAGGGTTGGAATCCTGATCCAAAAACATCTAAACTTAAGATCTTTGTGTGAATCTCCAGTAATTAGTTGGTAGTTATAGTCAGCAAAACCTAGAAAGCAATTCAGCTGATGAAATGTCTGCATCTTCTTTAGGGCACCTTGGATAGTTCCTTAGGAACCATAAATACTATTGATTAAAGAGCTGCTCAGCATACCCTGAAGTAATTTTGATCTGAGCCTATTCTGTTTCTTTTCTGTTTCACTACTTTAGATCTCAGTGGAGTTTGAGGCTTCAAGTTCGGAAATGGTTGATACTGAAATCATAAAGGATATAAATTCTCGATTTTAGTTATCTGAGTTTTGACATCAGCCCTTAAGAGTGGAATCTATGGGAAAAGCACTCTGAATTTGCTCTTAAATATGAGCAAAGGACTTAGGGTAGACAGATCAAAAATAAGTGATAAAAAGATATATAGACAAATTTATTATTTTTCACTATGTGTTGAATTTTTTTAGTTTAAATAGAGTGGGTATCTTGTGGGAGGCAATGTGTATGTTTAAAGAATATTCTCCTAATTAAACATAAACATTGGTGCTCTCATTGTTGGACCTACCAGTGCATTTTTAGGATTGCACCTTTTAAAATAAGAGATGGAAATTAAAGCCATAAAATAATTTAACAATTATTCTGGTTTAGATAATGTATCTTAGTATTCCATCAGTGTTTTGAACAGATCATCATTAGATGATCTTTAAAGTTTGTTGCAACCCAAACCATTCTATGATTCTATGAATAAAAGAAAAATTAGGTATATTTATAGCTACACTATTCTCAAATAATTTTTCATTTTTGACAGCATGCATAAATGCTCATAATTTTTCCAACATGTACTGAGAATTAGATAATAGGTTTTTCATGAGATTTGAAAAACTGATTTTGAAATGCATTAGTAACTTCCCCAGGGCAGAAAACTGGTATCAGATAGTGACAGAAAAAATCAGTGATGCTTTGAGGCTTTTTTTATATTCAGACTTGCCAGCTAAGAATTTCTCTGGATTGGTAGGAGCTCTTATGCCTTGCTTACGCATAACTTGGTGAGATCAGCACCCACTTTGGGCAATAGGAACAGTTTTCTATTAGCTGTACTAAGCTAGAGGTAAATACTCTTTTGGGATAACTTTCCATTTGTATGGGACAGGATGAGATTGTACTTTTCTCTAGACTTTTCTTTTATTGCGGGAAATTGTAATTAAAAAGAATTGTTTCTAAATATGTTAACATCCACAGTAATGGCAGTCCTGTTGTATTAAGTTAGGGGTAATAATAAAATACAGATTTATCTGTGACTTTTTTATTATTGTTAATAGATAGCAATAATAAATATTATTTTGCAGACTGTTTCTATATTAAAATAATAGTTTAATGTGTGTCTTCACGCTCTAAAAGGCTTTTTTAAAACTTGAATATTTTACTTGTATGGAAGCAAGAAAACTCAGTATTTAAGTCAAGTAGTTAAATCTGAGTCACGACATGCTTCTGTTTATTAAAAGTGCAGTTGCAAATCTTAAATTTTCTACTTAATTGGTGCATGCTAATTTCACTTGATATGTATGCATATGTATATGTCCATATTTTCTGGGTAAAATAGCTGCTAGGAATAATTTTTGCTATCATGTAAATTAACAATAAACAGCTGAAGTCAGCCCCTGATGGTTCCTAGAGTTTTCCCTGGTGTGTTTTTGTATCATGTTCCATTTGTCTCCTCTTCCTTCTGCTTTGCAGTTTCCTTTCCTAGAACATTAATAGCCCCTGAGTGGGGTAGAGCAACTTGTGAATGGCACTGCTCTAACATGGTACAGCCATATGGCTTGTCCCAGTAAAATTCTTTGGTTTACGTGCTGTTATGTCTTCTAACCTAATATTTCTGATCCTCTTTTATTTCTGTGAAGGTCACAAGCCCAATTTGTGTATTCCTTGGGGGTTTTTGCTTCTTTATGAAAGTAAAAAACTTTGATGACACTTACATTTTACAACTAATTTCACTAGTATAGAATCCTAAAGGAAGCATTTTGCATGTGCAGTTGTAGAGAGGTGCTGTTACTGTAGTTGGAAATAAAAGAGGTCCATAGTCACATCTCTTGAGATTTGACTTTTAGTTCAGTCCTATTTTTCTGGCCACTGCTGAGCTTTTACTATCTATGTAGAGTCGTTCCTAAAGTGCAGTAATTTCACACTCATAAGCCACACCTGGTTATAACCCGCACTTCCAGGTACCTGGGAAGATGACGGAAATTGTCCATATAATAAGCCACACTGGGTGATAAGCCACACCTTTTTTTAAAAAAAGCGAGGATCCATGTGCAACAAAGTAACAAGTGAGTAAAAGAATCATGCGAGCGCGGGGTTTGGTGTCAGGTGCTCAATTTGCAAACAGTTTTCACAGACTGGCGAAGCCTTTAAACACAGCCCCAGGCGCCCTCCCCGTGCCACGGGCCCCAGCACTCCTGCCCCCAGCACTGGCTGCCATGGCTCCCCACCTGCTTGGCAAGCTGGCCACACAAAGCTGGTGGCGGATCGCCGCCCCCTCGCCAGTGGCTCCGGCTCACCGCCCACACAGGAGCGGCTCTGCAGCAGCTCCCTGGCTGGCCAGCTCACACTTCTGTGTTGCCATTTCACTGGAATTTGTCCATAAATAAGCCACACCTGATGATTAGCCGCACTTCCGGGATCGGCTTGATTCTTTAGTGAAATAGGTGTGGCTCATCAGTGTGAAATTACTGTATATGAGCTTAAACATACTCTATCTGGATATGTACTGGTACTTCATGTTCTTTAAGAAATGCTTTTATAAAATCTGTTCTGGAATCTGACATGTTGCACAAATGTTTGTGAAAAGCTAAATCAGAAGGACTTAGCAATTTGGTATGGAGCCTTGAAGATCTGTTTTTATACAATCTAATTTTGTTGTAAGCAAATCAACACTATGAAAGTCTAAGACTGCTGTTTACTTATGCAAGTAGTGCCAGCCAGTAGGAGTGGATTTATAGAGCAGCAGTTCACACTAGACCCAATGTTAGCAAACATAAATGTTTACAGGATTTTACTATGGACTGAGTCTGTGGTTGTGAGGACTGAGTGGCAGCAGCATATGTTCTGTTTTGGATTCATAGATAGACTGCTCTGGCTTGTGAATCAAAATGTGGAGGTGATCCTCCAATTGTCTTCAAAAGCACCTAATTCAATTTAACTCGATCATGTGGATCATAAAATAGTGTATGTAAGGTGAATATTACAGGATCATAGTGTGAATGGGGGAAAGTTCTGTAAAAGAGTAACTCAGCTGTGCTTTGGGACTTAATTATTTCTACTACAATTATGTTGCAAAAACAATTTCAGAGTTCAAAGGGATTATAGAACCCTGAGTACAATTGATTTAATGTGAGAAACACTTAATGTCTTTGGATAAGAGATAGGCCATTGTTACAGCTCCAAAGGAAAACTGGAAATGTGTGTTTGCAGCATTCAGCACACTGCAACAATCCTGTGTTCTGTATTAGCTGCTTTATAAATCAGCTGTAGTGTGTGGTCATTTGAAGTTTTAGAAGATTTTCTATTCCTTGGAATATGAAGGTGAATATATAGAGGACCAGCATTTAGAGTACTGAAGAGTGTGGGTGTGGTGATAATTGTTGGCTTTGGGGATATCTTTTTCTCTTACCCGAACAGAAGTTAATGGAACAAACTTTCCTTTCAGCAGTAAGATCACACTTAAAAAGCCAGTGATAATTACATCAAGAGGTTACGCAGTTAAAAGTTTTGCAGTGGCAGATTTTCAGAGAAATAAAGGACGTAATAAATAAAGATGACAGTCTGTGCTTTCTGTTCACATGTACTAATATCAGCTACCTAGTACAGCATTTCTTTGCAACAGTGGTGACCTCAGCATAGCCAGGGGGCCCATTTACACTGGAACTCTAAGAACACCAACCATATAATCAAAAATAGATTGATTAATTTTTTTTTATCAGATCATGAAAAGATCTCACTTATTAGCTTTTAATAGAATCAGTTTAATAAGTGACAAAGTAAAAGCATAGCTGTTTTCTAGATAATGTCTATTTTTCAGTGAGCCTGTGTTAACTTTATTTGTTGCTATAAGAATATTCTGCTGCATAAAAAAAAAAAAATAAAGCCAAAAAGCCCGAAGAAAATACAGTAATTTCAGAATTATAAGCCACACCTGATTATAAGCCGCACATCTGGGTAGCCGGATAGACCACGGGATTGTCCATATATAACCCGCACCCAAATATAAGCCGCATTTTTTTTTTATTTTTTTTTTTTTAAAGCGAGGATCCATGTGCGACAAAGTAACGAGTTACTAACAGAACCACGCCAGCGTGGGGTTTGGTGTCAGGTGCTCAAGTTGCAAACAGTTTTTATAGACCAATGAAGCCTTTAAAGGCAGCCCCAGGTGCCCTCCCCATGCTGCAAGCCCTGGCACTCCTGCCCCCGGTGCTGGCTGCCATGGCCCCCTCCTGCTCGGTGGCAGTGGTGGCTCGCTCGCCCGTGCAAAGGCAGTGGCGGCAGCTCCCTCCCCAGTGCGAAGACGGTGGCGCCCAGCAGCAGCGAGCCCACTTGCCGCAGTGACAGTGAAGGCGGCAGCGCCTCGCTCGCGGCGGCGAAGGCGACTCGCTCACCTGTGCGAACGCAGCAAAGGCGGCTCACTTGCTCTCACAAAGGCGGCGAAGCCGGGCTGGCCTCGCCAATCCAGTGGTGGTCCACCGCCCGCTCGCCAGTGGCTCTGGCTCACCACCCACCCGGCAGCGGCTCTGCGGCAGCTCTCTCCCCTGCCGGCTCTCACTTCTGGGTTGGCATTTTGTTGGGATTTGTCCATAGATAAGCCGTACCTGAATATAAGCCGCACTACTGGAGTAGGCTGGATTCTTCAGTGAAAAAGGTGCGGCTTATAATCATGAAATTACTGGTACTTACCAGATGACTGTGTTCAAAAAAGTTATCCCCATATCCTCTGAATTCATACCTTTTCAGTGTAGATGCCATAAGACTGTATTAATACATGTCGCACATTACCATCTAGAGATCTTAACTGGCTTTTTTAGGAGAATTTTGAAAACACCTGCAACACTGGTATATATTATGAAAAAGGGAATGGAAGATGCTGAGGCTGCTGCCTACATTTGTTCAATTCAGACTGTAGCTCCTGTTCTTGGCATTGATGAGTATGCATAAAAATGCTGCATCATCTCCTGCTCAGAATCTCATTCACTTTGCTGACCTTTATATTTATGTAGCGTTTGTGTCTCTGTCTTATGCCAACATACTGCTCTAGAAATTCTTAAATCTGTAATATGACCCGTAGTAGCATTCTAAACCATTTTCTTTTTTTTTCCAAGTAGCAGTACTATCAATAGGGAAATTTCAAGGCAGCACTTCAGTAAGATGGAGCTTGTTAAGATTTTCTTTCATTGATAATACACTTTGTGTCTGTTTCAATATGATATGAACATCTTATCAGAAATGATTGATGCCTCGGGCCCCATCTGTGTGGGAAGCAAAGATTAGTTAACATGCTAATCCTCGTTGTTCTATCACCTTGAACAACCTTGTTTGTAGCTATCACATTGCCCTCAAATGAGAAGAGATTCTTAAACAACACAAAGAGAATAGGCTGTTTATCCAAGGCCAGTGAAAGCAAACTGCATTTCGTTTTGTAAGCTTTTGATTATATCCTTAATGATTGTGTAAACCCCAGACCATACCAAAGGATAAGATTACAATTCCTTTGTTTTACTTTCAACATCATCTTTTAGTGACATCCACATCATCAGTCTTTTTATCCCTTTCTTATTTCAGTTTTGTTAATTATTTAATTTAGTGGAATCACTTGTGAAAAGCTGAAATCCACATTAATTAGTCAAAATATTCACTGCTTTGTGTTCTAATTTTAAAATTTTTGCAGAAACGCACTGTCAGTTTTCCCTCCTTATTCGACAATAACATTAAAAGGATTTTGGTATAGGAAGGGAATGTTTAAAGACATATTTTGCAACCTCCATCAGCATCTTCAAACCTGAGAGCTGCTCATTTCAAAGAAACTGACTTTTAGTCATCACTCTAACTAAAGTTTATGCAACTCAATATTACTGTTAACAACAGTAATCAAGCAAATAATACATTTTCTCTACCCTGAAGGTTCACTACTGACAACTCAAGATGTCTTTCTTCACATATATCCCTATGGTCTTTCTTGTACAGGAGCTCAAAGATTCAATATTATTTTAAACACAGAAATGGGTTTCACTTGACTTTCAGTATCTAGTTTACTTAGAATCGATACTCCAGACATCAGCACTCTAAATACAGGAGACTCAAATAAATTCCTTGTTGCTTCTAAGTCCTGTGGAATGCTAGACCAGAAAGGTGATGGAGATTATGTTTGTGAAGCTGTAGGTTGGATACTCAGTGCAAGGATATAGAAGTTGATAAAAAGGTAAGTTGAAGAACCTTGACCCTCTGTCTCACAAAAAACATGTCACATGTTGTTGTGAGGGATAGTTTATTAATTATAGTCATTTGGAACTTCTGGTCAAGTAGACAAGTGGCAGAATGTTGCATCATGACAGTTACTAACTTTCAGATGTAGAAGATGGAAAGGACTGTAAAAAACCCATATTTCCATAAAGACCCAGATGACCTGGCTGCCTGTATGAGGTACTTAAATATAATCACAAATCATGGAATGGTTTAGGCTGAAAGTCCAGAAGTCATCTGGAGTAACCACCCTACAGCTGGTTTCCCAGGATCATGTCCAGGTGGCTCAAAAGTATCTCAAAGGATGGAGATTTCACAGTCTTTCTGGGCAACCTGTGCCAGTGCTTGGACATCATCCATCAGTGAGGAATTTGTTCCCTGATGCTTAGTGGGAGCCTCCTATGCTTGTTTATGTCCATTGCCTCACTGGGAACCACTGAAATTTGCTTGACTGTCCTCTTTGCACCCTCTCTTCAGATATATTCCGTATTAATAAGATCCACTCTGAGCTTTCTCTTCTCCAAGTTAAGCAGTCCCAGCTGTCAGAGCATCAGTCCAGTCCCTTAATCATGTCCAAGTGTGGTATAACCCGTGCTGAGTAGGGAGAAGAATCGCTTCCTTCACCCTGCTGGCAATACTCTGTCTAATGCATCCCAGGATATCATTGGCTTCCTGTACTGCAGGGGCACATTTCTGGTTTATGTTTGACTTGGTGTCCACCAGGGTGCTCAGATCTACAATATATGAGTCTGTTACTACTTTCTATCTTATTTTCAGATTCTAGTTTCTTTTTTTTTTATTCTGGCAACAGAGATGAGAAAAAACTAGGTTTGGAAAATTGTGAGGACACTTTAAATCCGGATTTGGAAAAAATTTGAAATGGTGAAATATATCTCAAGTACAAAAGCTGGAGAGAGATGAAGAACAAAAACTTATATATGAGCACATGCATGCACATTAGTTGGTATTAAGATTTTCTGCTTCTGCCTATAGTTTCTTTTTCTATATCTGATTGTTTGGTGTTTAGTCTTGTGTCTCTGCATGTCATGAAGATTCAAAAGCTCTATTAATAAATAACTCTGAATAAAGACGGGTTTGTTTCTAACATTATCTGTGAGAATTAGTGTCATTCTGGGGCAAAAAGTGTATGTGGTATTTTTGAGTTGTTTAAGAATATGTGTTAACTGTGCCTCAGACAGAATTGCATGGTCCTAATAGCACAGAATTTCTGGGAGGTGTAAAAAATTACTAGAGGTAGAGTTCTGACTGGGCTTTGTTATACTCTTTCAGCAATGTGAACTATTTATATTAGAAGCACAATCCAGGTGGTCCCTAAAATTTTTAATCTATCATTAGATGATAGGCTAATATACGTTTTCCCCTTAAAATACTATTTTTAGTGTGTTTGACCTTCACAGTTAATACCGTTCCTTGGAAATTATTGCTCGGATACCTCCACATTATCCATGGATGTTTTTTGTCTTGAGGTACTCTTGGATCCTAACTTTTTCCATGCAAATGTGCCTGCTAGGCAGGGCAGGGATTTACACTAAAGGAACTAACAGCATTTTTGGTAAAGAGAACAACCCAGAAGCAATTGATTAGGTCAAGGCTACTTTTCTGTTACAGTATTTCCACAAAAGCATGATTGCACTTTTAGTGGATCACAACATAGGGTAGTTCAGTGCTGTTTTCAATTTCCTGTGCCATGTTCACAAAAATATCTAATCGTGCACAGTATTAAAACTGTGCTACAGTGAATTACAGAGAATCAATGCATATCTGTATATATGTGTGTGTATGTATATATCTGCCTCATAAATGCAGGAAAGATGAAGCATCTTGGCTTTTCTGGCTAGCAGACTCTAAAAGAAGTCTTCCATTCTAATTTAGTTACTTACTGCTCTGGTTTGCTACTCCTTAGAAGCAAAATAAAACAAAACTAGCCTAGTTTTATTTACTTCCTGCTTATTCAAGAGTTAGTCCTAATTTTAGCAGGATAGTTAAAACACCTCAAAGAAAACATAAAGGTCACTTTGATGAGAGAGCAACCACTACTCTTTTGTGTATTTGGAATAAAAAAATCTCTTTAGATGGCTGTACATTTCTGAATGGGGTTGCTTTTTTTTAAAGTCATCCCATATATAAATATATATACACACAGTATATAAGCAGGCTTAATTATTTCATTGCTAGCTCTTGGATGGTAATTTGCCCATTCCTGTGTAGTTTGGCTTACAAAAAGCACCTTAAAAAAAAATCCCTGAAGCTCCAGAAACTTGAAAAGCTTCCCCTCAGAAAATGTGCATAATTTTTTCCAGTTATTCATTGTAAGCAGAAAAATTCCTATGTGCAGGAATATAGTCAAGTCATATAGAGGCTGTTAGCCTTCTTGGCAGGAGTAGCGTATTAGTAAAAGTCTTTGTGCTTGGATTCTAGATGTGGAGGCATTTTGGAGTGGGAATTGTCACTGGAGATTAGCAAAAAGATTTTCTTGGTCCCAGTCAGACTGGGAAAGTGAAGGATGTGCCTCATTTGAATTTTGCTTCTTTGCTTGAGAAAGTTCCTTCAGAGGTGAGAACACTGAAGCACCAGCCCAGTCAGTGTTTCCCGTTTACTATATTGTCATTTGTTGTTTTACATGGCAAAACAGTTACTCACTGTAGCTGTTATTCTGACCCATAATGTAATCAACACTCCCTATTCAAACACTGGAACTTGAGCCTCTTAGTATCCCATGGGTATTCAAGCTTACTTGTCTTGTCTGTTCTTTCCCTAAATCTGATTTCAGGTTTTGACTTAAAATCTGTTTTGGATTTAGAAACTGTTCACAGGAATATACCAGGACCAATGGGAAATTTAAAAATCAGTGGGTTGGTATGTTACAAATATTTCTACAGGTTTGTCCTGTTTCTCCTTTGTACCTATTAATATTTTAATTTATTTTTAATAGTTTTCAAATACCATACAGTTGTGGAATGGGTTTAATTGGAAGGGTACCAATAAGATCTAGTTCCACCCTCCCTGCCATGGGCAGGGATACCAATATCAGTAGAAAATATATATTTTATTTCTCCCTCACAATTG
The DNA here is from genome assembly GCA_009812075.1 of Sialia sialis. Lineage (NCBI taxonomy): Eukaryota > Metazoa > Chordata > Aves > Passeriformes > Turdidae > Sialia > Sialia sialis. The sequence continues at coordinate 2,888,013 of VRYO01001878.1, forward strand.
ACTAATTCTACTCATAGCTCAATTTTAAATATTCATCAACAGCAATAGTTGATAGGATTAATCTAGTGGGAAGAAGATGTATGAAAGGGATGTTTGACACAACTATATTCTCCTGCCAAATGTTTTGGCTTTCTGCTAGTTTCTGTAAGAAGATGTTTTCTACAGATGAAGATTGACCTTAATTGCTGGGTATCTTGGCTTAAAGCAGTTTAAAGAGATGCACTCTCTAAAATTAGTTACCTCCCCTTTGTTTCAACCAATCCCTTTCCACTAATTAGGAAGAAATGTGAGTAGGTATCAATGGAAGAATAAGTTTACAAACAAGCAGAACAGCAACAGGAAAAAAATAACAGTAAATAATCACTAAATGCAAAATTTCTAATCTCATGAGGAAGGGAGAGCCAAGAGTTACCCAAATTGGCAGGTGCCACCCCCTCCTAAGATGGTGGTCCCCGTCACTGACTGCATAAGGAGACAATGGGAAAATGACATCTGAGGCTTTCCAAGATGGTCCCTGCCACAGGAATGCAGTAATATTTTGGGTTATCCACAACACCAGGGGATCACAACACTTTGTCCTGGATTGTAAGAGATTCTAATTGTTTCAGTGATACTTCTGGTTTGTACTGGTTTTGGCTGAAGTAGTGTTCATTTTCTTTACGGTAGCTGGTATTGGGCTGTGTTTCACTTTGGTCCTGAGGTCAGTGCTGGTATCACAGGGATGTTTTAGCTATTGCTGAGCAGAATTTGTACAAGATTTAATCCTTTTCTGCTTCTCACCCCACCCCACCAGTGAGGAGGCTGGGGATACTCCAGGAGTTGGGAGGGGATACAACTGGGACAGCTGTCCCCAGCTGACCCCAGCACAGGGATATCCCACACCACAAGACATCATGCTCAGCATAGAAAGCTGGGGGAAGAAGGAAGGAAATGTGTCATTCGTCTTCCTCAGTCACTGTTACCTGTCATGGAGCCCTGTTTTTCTGGGAATTTCTGGCCATTCCCATTTTCTGGGAATGACAGGAATGACTTCCACCTGCCAGTCCTTGGAAAGTGGCGAATGAATTCCTTGCTTTGCTTTGCTTGTGTGTGTGGCTTCTGCTTTATGTGTTAAGCTGCTTTTACATTAACCCCCAAATTTTCTGACTCTTACCCTTCTGATTCTCTTCCCCACCCCACTGTGGGGGAGTGGGCTGGTGACTGAGCTACCAGCTGGGGTTAAACCACAGCACTTTTAGAAATTATTCATTTTATCTGACTTTTTCCAATGCTGCATAATTTGTTGCCATTAATGAGATAGTTTTGATAAATTGCTCTTTAAGTACTGGCCATTCTTGAATTGCCAGAGAATTAACATTTTCATTCAGACTAGTGCAAGTATTTTTTGAGGAATTGGTGTTTCAGCAAGTGTGTTTCTTTGGCCTGATGGCCTAGACTGTCCTATTCAGCCTGTGTATGGGAGCTGCTACATGTGATTTTACTGCAAATTGCATTTATCAGTAAGTAAAATGAGGTAGAGAGGTAGATATGGTAAAAATGAGTTCCCAAAAAAAAAAAAAAAAAGCAAAAAAAAAAAGCCACAAGTGTAGTCTAGCAAGCAAATGTTTCTGTGAAGGTTTAGTTTTGTATTTTATGGGTAGACAGAGCCTCATTCAATTATATCTTTAAAAAGCCCTCCCAGGAGTGAGGGTGTGTTAGAAATTAGTTGTATTTCATGATGTAGCTCCGTTCCTCTCAGGAAGAGCCATATTCAGTGAAACATATTCACCTTCTTATCCACTGCTTAAAGATTGTTTCTCAAATATCTTCTACTTGCTGTAATTGGACTAAGGATTCTAGCTTATATATATCTTTGATCTAAGTTTGTGTAGATAGACACATTTTAAAAGTAGACAAACCAACTCAAGCAAGAGGAACCTGTGGTATCAATTACACCGCTCATATGCATTAACAAATAACCCTCTTACTGATTCTGTTGTAAGAATTGAAAACTGACAGGAGAAATAACTGTTTTTAAATGTGATGATGAAAACACTGGAAGAAGTGACTTGTCATGTGCCTGGTGGAACTTAAACAATTAGCTACATTCAGAAATAAGTGCAGTGTTGGAATAGGAGTATGTGGACCAGCCATGACATGTATGCGCCAGATTTAGGTAACAATGAGATATATTGAATACCTATGGTGTGTGTGTATATATATGTGTGTATAGTTGATTTACAGAGCATCTCACAAAGAACATGTTGCAGTCACACTGGCTACCAGCAAAGGGCATGATAGGATTGAGACAAAATAAAGGCTTGCTGCTTGTAAACCTGCAAATGGCGTTGAATACATAGGAATCCAGAGGGTGTTGGAGTAAGGAGAATTTTCTTAAATGCTGTCGTTTCTCTTCAACCCACCAATTTCTCCTGCTCCCTTCAGGTTTAATTTCCATCTTTGGGGAAAGATACTGCAAATCTTCTTGTATCCATGCTGTTAGCTCAGTCACAGACTTGGATAATAATCAAAACTGTAATTCAGCTTAAAGGATCTGTAGGTCTGTGTACTGGTAATGCTGTGATACAAAATATTTATCCATGGCAGCAGACTAAGATCAGTGAAGGCTCTAGCTTCTGGTATATGTTTTTTTCTTTAGTTGTAAATACTTGCTGATAGATTCCTAAAAACAGTATTCTGTTTTTAATCTGTCATCTTCCTCTAGTTCCCAGTATGTCATGAAAAAATAATTTAAAGTTACTGCTTTCTAGCTCTTTTAAGATACGTGTGATACCATCTTTCATTTAAAATGCAGATGCAAATATCTAAAATAATACAGGTTAGATTTATAAAAATGGTAATGAAAACTAATTTCTCAAGGCTATTCTCTTCTGTTAATAAAGAGGTAAAATAGAATGAGAGCAGGAACTTGATTTAACTATGTAAGACTGTTTTGCTTTTCCTCCTAGCTCCTTTTCTGCTTTCTCTTTTCCTTGTTAACTGTACAGCTAGCCAAGAGAAATTTGGCTCCACTGCATAAATCTATGAACAATCTTTGAATGCTTTTTTCTTCTTCCCTCACATTGTCAGCATGGATAGGGGACAGAAAGATAAGCTTCAATGTACCACCATAAGATTTTTTTTTTGTTTGTTTTAGAATTTTTACTTTGATATTTGTCTGAAATTGGCTGAGATTTTTATAGTACTCATTCTTCCTTTTCTGTCCCCCTTTGCTTATTACCTTGTATTTTACAGTTAGAAATTTGGGAAAGGTTTTTTAAGTACATAACAGATGCAATACAGGGACTGACTTCATGTGGATGAGCTGGTACAGCTAAGTCATGTTGGCACATTTGTCATTCAGTTATTCTCTGATTAAGGATATATTTCAAGGCTTTATGATCTTCCAGTAACTTATATGTTGTACAACATTCCTCTATTACATATTTCACCACTAAGTATGAGGGTATCATTTTGTGTCTGATGTGGGTTTTATGAAACAACTCAGCCTTTAGCTGTAAATGAAGTCAATTCGGATTCAAGTTCTTACTGAATATCATTGACAGCGTTCTGGAATGTAATAAACTTGAGGTGGTGAATTCTGTGGCAGAATTCTCTTATTGCTCCTCATTGATTACTTTGGAAATCACTGTTGACCTATTTTCAAGTAGAGAACATTTATAAAGATGTCTGAAAGTGGAGCTGTACTGAGAACTGTGACTATTTAATGTCATAGTTTTTGCCACAAGAATATGCCATGTGGTATAAATCTGGATGGATTTTTTTTTTTTTTGATAGTGTGTTTATAAATCATAGTGCAAGCAATCTGTCTAGACTGGTACCATGTGACTGGTAATATTTTCCTGCTAATGCTAAGGAAATAGAGGTCACATATGAAAATAGAACAGTTTTCAGCCATGTTCCTTTAAAATGCATCTGTTAAGCCTGCAGATTTGGAACACACTGTTACTCTGCTAATACATGAGAAGTTACAGTACAAAAATCCCTTGTTGACCTTCTTAAATTAATCTCTCCAGCATTAGTTATTTCCTTATTTTCAGTGGGAAGACAGCTGAGTGTACGACATGTGTAAGTGGTGAGATTGGTGCTCATAAAAATTCCTTGTAGTCTAAACTAAAATGAAGTCATTTTAATACAAAGTAGAGGTATTTCTGCTTTGGGGTACTGCTGTGTGTTTTTGCTGTATCTATATGTGTGCAGCTGGCTGCTGAGAAAACTGCAGTGCTGTAAGATACTAGCTCTAGATTTAACCCTCTGAGCTTTTTACTGCTGTTTGAAGCCAAGCTTTCAGATCTTGGGAAGTCTGTCTGTATGTTGTTTTATGAAGGCTGTTTACTCTCCTTAGCACTTTTCCCAACCTGTTGGTCTCTACAGAAATCCTTTGAAATGGTATATAAATGCCCATGCTTATGTACGTAGACATAACATTGCCATTTTTGTCTTGTAATCTTACAAGTCTGAACTGCTTGCATTTGCTCTCTGGAAATGTTCAAAGATAACCATTTTTATCTGAGCTTTCACTGGTACTGTCATGTTTCTAGTGAAAAAAAAAGCTATAATAAAGCACCAAGCAAGGATTAAGATTGTTGTTGTTGTTTTCAGTTTGCTTTTTTCATTGTCCTCTGCTTCAGTGAAACAAAATTTCAAATGCAAATGAGGAAAGTAGATCTGCATAACCATTACATATCTGTTGCAATCAGTATATTTCTTTGTGTCATCACAAAAGTCTTTGGCTTTGAGTGGTGTTGTGAATCATAATCTCATGATCTGTGAGTATAAGCAGCACTTGAAGATTTCATATTGTAGTCATAGTGAATAGGAAGCTTTCAAAAGATGTGCCTTTGTTTGTGTGGAATATAAACTTAATTAAATACAGAATATACTCCCAATTAAAATTATTTTCGAGTTAACAGGTAAATGATGAAGATAACTTATGAATGATATTTTTCTTTGAACCAACATATCTAGCATTTCTTTTAAAGACAAAAAGATTAAATGTGATGTGTTTGTATGTATGTATTATTTCAAATTGTTATATAGACTGAAGGTAAAGTGTGAAATTCAGAATCACCTTTGCTGGCCAAATATTTATTGTCGTGTACCAAGTGCACAAGAAGCTCTGTTACTGCTGTGACAACAGACTTTTTCATTTGTATCCAGTTTGGACTGGTGCCACACATAAAGGGGTCCTAAAACTTCAGCTACTTTGGCAATATAATTAATAATTTTGCTATAAACAAAGCTCTGCAATTTCTTTACTGTATTTTCCAATATTGCAAATTAGTTAAATTCTAAATGAAAGGTCATAATTGTGTTGAAACCAGTTGTAAATACCAACTTGTTTCTCTGTAAAAATACACTTTCATAAACAGACTTTAAAACTCAATTTTATTGTTCTCATGGAGACCTAAGCTGCAGAAGTTTGCTGTATCATAAAAAGTGAATGAGAAAAATAGCATTTTGCTAAGGAGATAACATTTTCTTGTACTTGGATGTGTGAGCTCCACTCTACTGTTTCTTAGGTTCTGCCTTTTATGGTGTTTGATAAAAAAAACTGTACAGCTGAAGATTGCATAAAAATTTTCAAAGAATTACAGTAAGAAACTCTTAAATATTTACTGGTTCAGCCTGGATAGCTGGCACATAAAAACATAAAGCATTCTCCAGAAATTGCTCTAGAAATGTGCTCTTGAGTGTTACAGCATCTTGGGTTGTGTCAACAAGAACGTAGCCAGTTGCTTATGGGAAGTGATCATTCCCTGCTCAGCATTGGTCAGACCATGCCAGTTTTGGGTCCTTCAGTACAAGACCAATGTTAATGAGCTGAAGTGGGTTCAGCAGAAGGCCTCACATTATTTGTGGGCAGGAGCTCCTGCACTGGGAGGTCAGGTTGAGGCAGTGGGACTTGTTCAGGAGAAGCAGTTTTGAGGGGAGCAAAATCATAGAATAATCACAGATGCACAAAATGTTTTGGGTTAGAAGGGACCTTTAAGGGTCATATAGTTCAGCCCCTCTTCCATAAGCTGGGACATTGTCACAGAATCATTAAGTTTGGAAAAGTCCTCCAAGATCACAGAGTCTTAGAGTCTTGCTGGTCAGCGCTGTGTCCAACCTGACTGAATATTTCCATGGTGGAGCATCTGTTGCCTCACTGGAAAATCTGTTCCAGTGTTTTACCACTGCTATTGTAAAAAAAATTCTTTCTTATTTCTAGTCTGAATCAACCCTCTTTTAGTTTATCATCATTATCCCTTGTCCTATGGCAGCAGTCCCCGGTAAAAGTTGGTCCCCATTTGCCTACAAGAAGATCAATTACATCAATGGTGCATGGTGGGACAAGGGTGCAAGTGAGAGACAAGGGATGCAGACTGAAACAAGAGAATGTGCATCTGGATGTAAAGATTAAGTTGAGGACAGTCAGACACTGCAATGGGTTTTTCATAGGGCCTTTGTGGTTTCCATAGCTGAAGGTTTTCATGACCCAACTGGTTAAAGCTCTGAGCAAGCTAATCTGACCTTATAGCTGACCCCACTTTGAGCAGGAGTTTGGATGCACAGGCCCTTTGAGGTCCCTTTTAATGTGAATGACTGATTCTGTGAATGGTCGATGCAGATTTTCTACAAGGCAAATGCTTGTGCAATAACGATTTAATTAGTCTCCATTGAGATGGATCTTATCCAACATATTCCTAGTTTTTTCCCTGATTTTCCAGCTGCATTTTGAAAAGCTATGCTTGATATGGAATAGTGGTAAACCATGTTTAGCTTCTAGAATAAGCAGAAGATGTGGATACAGCTGAGAAAAAAAATAGTTGTACTTAGGAAATTTTATTTCTGATTTGAGCATTACAGGATATGAAGATTCATGTGTCTGGCCAGCTGGGGCTAAGGGTGAGAGGGTGAAGGAAAATGTCCGTAACACTTGCTTTTCCCATCTTCCACATCTCTCACTACAGGAATATAATTGTTACGTTTCTTGTGAGGCTGTGTCTTAGAGAAAATTATCCAAAGCATAGAAGGCTGGCTTTTTCATAATATTGCCATGCATTAATTTCCAGGTGTGCTTATAGTTTATCCATAAGTCCTACTATCTAATGGAAATATTTCAAAAAATAATTTCTCTTCCAGTGTGGTCTTGTGCCCTCTTCTATTTGGAAATAAGAATTATCTGCATGTCCCTACTAGCAGTATTAATACTTGTATAAACTGCAGTATCTAACACCCCACAGTAGATTGCAAAACAGGATTTCAAAAATTAAATTTGCCCTGCTGAAACTTTCCAGACTCTTACAAAACTGCTAAAATCAGTATACTGTAGTGAGAGGTTTTAAGTGAGCTATGTGAGAAAAATGTCTCCTGCAATCATCATCCTACATATGACAAAGAATATTGGTTGAATACAAACATGGTGATGTTGACATTTGTTTAGCAAGAATCAATACCGATTTACTACACATCTAATTTTAGTTCTAGGATAATGGATTTTACTGTTTGTGTTTCTCTGTGTACTAGAATATACAGTAACATTCTTCCAAATAACAATCAGTCTTCTATTTTGTGTTGAGTTTTTAGTAATTTTCTTAGGTGATTAAGTTAATCACCGTCCTTCTCTAGTGTCTCCCCTTTTTTCATTCATACATCTGAGACTTTCAGAAAGAAATTATTTCATTTGTTTTTATCTCTAGGAAGGTTGCTTTGGGAAATAATATCAAAATGAGATCTACTTTTGCTCTAGTGTTGTTCAACATATCTATCATATTTGTTTTCTTACAGTGAAAGATTTTTTTTAAGACTGAATAGAAATGGTTTGCCAAAATGTCCAGAAAAGCCTGAAAGACACTGTTCCCTCTTTGTGGTGAGTTCTTCCTAATCTCAATCTTTTTTTATGCTGGATGTTGAGAGCAGAAGTTCGATTAAATTGTTGTTGTGTGGTTGACTCAGAGCTGCTCCCTAAACTTGTACATTGCTATGAACATCCAATTCTACAGGCTGCTTTGAGGGGCTGAAGGGCATGAGTGAACCCCCAGTCTGATGTTTTATGGTAGTATGTGGACACTCATTGAACTTCCACATAGGCACATGCACCAGTTGTTTTCTCTGCAACAATGAGCAATTATGTTTCCTTCTTGTACGTTTTGCACAAACGATTGTTTGTGCAGCACTCTCTGTACTTCCAGAATATTTGGAATTGCACAAATTCATCACTACTGTTCAAGGGACACAGCAAGTCTCTTGTGCCCTCCCACTGATTTTGCTACATTACAGCAAATTCTGACCTGGATGTTTTAGGACACTCATCTTGAGTGCATGACTGCCAATTTAAAGTGTTGAAGGGATTTGTTAATGCTGTATAAATTAACTCACTGTTCATTTATCACTTTGACTGGCAGTAAAAGCAGTGTGTACAGGTGTCTTTATATGTTGTAATTTATACAGGATTCATAAATAATGAGGTTCTGATCTTGTGCAGGATTTGGGTAGCAGTGAACTCAGGAAGGACATCTATATCACTGTGCACATTATCCGAATAGGTAGGTATAATCTTATATTTGTTAGATATATGGCAGTACATAAAAGAAAACTGCTTGGGGCTAGCTTTTGGATTTGTTATAAGAGCTAGATTTTTGAACAAACTTTTGGAAAAGAAAATACCTGGTTTTTGCTGGAAAAAATGACTTGGATTTCTCAGCATTCTTTTATGTTATTTATCAAGTGTACTGCTAACTGAGTTGCAGTATTATACTTTGTTACAAAACAAAATAAAAGTGTCCAAGATGAGCTGTTTTAAGATGATGGAGTTGTCATTGGGGAGTCCATTCTTTTTCTGAAGTGTAATTTCAAGCATCCTTTGACCACAGAAAAGCTTGTCTGGACATTTAGTGTACCTCACTTGTATATAATATCTGATGTATATCTGATGTTGTTCAGATGAATTTTGTCTTCTCCCTGATTTCTTTAAAAAGGGGGAGAGGTTAAAAAAATAGACAATATTTCATAAAAATTTTGATCTCTGATGCTATAGACAGATATCAAGTCCTCTAGAAAAAAGTGGAGGAGAAGAAAGTGTACATTTGTGTTAGGTACTTATTTTAAGAAGTCCTCTGGGCAATACTGATGTGAAACAATAATCTTTGGGTCTGCTTCTGACCTCTTAGATACATTGTTTTCTTTGTAAAATGCCTCTAGTTGCATCTACAGTACTAAATATAACTTTTCTTCCTATTTTTGAAAGACATTTTGGTTTGGAGTATAGTTGCTGTAACTTGTTCTGGGTTCAGAAACAATTTGTTAGAATGTAAACCTTATTTTACAGCTGTGAGAAATAATTTTCCTTGCATTTTTATGCTGATTTGATGTTTCATCAAAGTAGAGTGTTTTGGTTCTTTGGCAGGGTTTTAGAGAAGGTATGGTAAATTCTGATGTAAGTACAGTCAGAAGGAGAAATGTTTTAGTAATATTAAAGAGTAGAACTTTTCCAGTTGTATAATTTTCAAATATATTCACAGCCAAGTTTGTATGTGAACCACTGAAATATTAAAAAGTTAAAACAACATTTATCTGCTTTGTGGTGTGAAAATGAACAATTACTCTTCAAGCTGCTGTGATGCATAGGGATATTTGGAGGAGACATTGCCCTGCAGCAACTGCAGCCATAGGTTTATTTTGTCAGAAATTAAGACTTGGTGGGAAAGATATAACTGTTAGTGCACAATTTAATAAAATGGCTAGAAAGATGGCAGGAACAAATGCCAGGAACAAAACAAAAATATTGATAAATTGTATTTAAATCAAACAGAAAAGACTAGAAAAAAAATTTTGTTTCAAATCTCTTTCCCTTCACTGCCTTCTTTCGTTCCTTACCATAAATTGTTCTTTGGCCCTTTGTCATCTTTTCTCCACATGTTTCATCTCCTCTTTATTTTTCTGCAACTGGTCAATTATCTCCTTGCTTTCCAGTTGCCTGTAGGGTAACAGCATTTGAATACCAAATTGTATGGTTCAATCATAACACCTTTCACATAAATGATGGGTAGCAACAGCCAGTGAAATAATTCTTACCAGACAGCAAATGTTCAACACTCTGTCATGTCTGAGCTATTAATTTGATTTGATGGTGTCATGAGGATTCTATGACTAGGTATTACAAAGTGGTGTTCATTGAGTGAGGGTCATGAGAGGATGAACAGAAACTTTAGTCTGAAACCTTTCAAGATCACAACGTACTTAGTGGACTTGCTGTACCATTTTCCTATCTGAATGTAGTACAAAGATGGACCAGGTTCCCAATGAGAGTATACTTGGCATTGCCTGAGCTGGGTTGCTTGCTGCCTCCTTTTTGTGTTTTGGAGAGACACAGTTCCATGGATTATGCATCAAATATGTGTTTTGTTTGGCAGGACGAATGGGAGCTGGAGAAAAGAAGAATGCCTGCAATGTACAATATAGACGGCCCTTTGGCTGTGCAGTCCTCAGTATTGCAGATTTGCTGGCAGGAGATTCAAAGGATGACCTTGTCTTAAAGGTCTACATGTAAGAAAATTTTTTTTCTAAATTTTTGAAAGCACCTTAGAGTAATTTTGCATGAGAATCAGTGGTGTTAAATGCAAAGGGAATAAATAGTTCTAGCTCCTTTCTTTTCCAGAAATGCCAGTAGCTGTGTTTTTTGGTTTCTTTTTATCACAGTGTAGAAATTTTGGCTAGTTCTACACGTGTGTTTATAAAGTAGGATAGTATTAAAAATAAAAGCTACATCCTTTTAGGTATTTGTGTATATATTGGCATTTTTCACATTATTCTGGAGCTCTCTTGTTACGGCAATGTAAAGTGCTTTTAGGACTAATTTAAGTGCCTTAATTTCCTGCTGATCTTGGACATTCTAGTAAGAACTGTTTCATGGAGTGGTCTAGTCTAACTATATTGGGCACATACTGTCATGTGTATGAGAAAGTTCTGCCTTCCCAGGGGTCGGTCAAATCTTGAATCATGGTGTCTTTCCTCTGGCTCCATCTGTGGTGGAGCTGGAATCAGTGCTGCAGAAAAGCACAGTGTAACAGTGGGCAGGTGGGCTGCCTCTCATTTAGACTCCCAGAACATTAAAGTCAGATAAATGGTCACTCTTGGTTGACAAATTGTTAGGTTCGTCTACCTATTATATTTTGATTTTTTTTTTTTTTAATATGCCTGTTTGTTTTAAGATAACAAAACCAATGGAAGACAAATTATCACTAGAAATCAGGTTTAGTGCTAAGGTTAGCTCAAGTCTAAACTTTGAAAAGTGATCATTGGAACATAGTCAGGTTTTCCTTATGGAACACTAGCTATTTTCTAAATGCATACTAAAATGTAATTTGCTCTTTCATTGACTACCTCCTGAAAATAACAACCTTTTTAAGTAACTTTGAAGCGTATAGCACAGATTTTTCTGGTTACTAAAACCAAGTCTGGGTCCTGTCTCTTCTTTGGAGTGTCATAAGATAGATTTCTATGTGGGTTAGCCCTGAAGGATAGGTCTATACAGAAATGAACTTGGTCATGGCTGAGTTCCTCAGCAAAATTATTTCTATCTTTCTCCTATCCTTTGTCACACGAAGCAGGTATTTCATGGTGCCATTCTCAAATGGTAAGGGCACTCTTTCCATTGAGACAGGCAGTTTCATGGGGCTTTGTTAGCTCCTATTGTGTTATTTGTGTAATGAGCTAAAGAGTATTTATTTATTGTGAAGTTGTTCAACTTGTGTTCCCATTTCAGAATTAAGAAAGTTGTAACTTTTCTAGGTGCAACACAGAGAGTGACTGGTATCAGATCCATGAAAATATCATTAAAAAGCTGAATGCACGTTACAACTTGACAGGTTCCAATGCAGGTGAGTAATTTGCCAAGAATTTGCATTCTTGGGGGTTTCTTAGTTGAAGTAGCTCTATTGTAGAAAGACTAACATCTATGAAAGAAGCATTTTGCATATAGAGAAAAATAGTCGGATGAAAATGTACAATACTGCTGTTCATGAGCACCTTTAAAAATAAAGTAAATCACTAAATTTTCTTCAAGTAACTATATAATAAACTCTTATTCTTTGCTGAGGAGCTACAATTTTCTGGAGTTCAGTTCTGGAGATGATCAAATTATTGTTCCGTATTGCTTGACATTTCTGCTTCACAATTTCGTCAGGAATATAAAGTTTTCTGTGGACATTACTGTCATGTTTTAAGAATGGAATTCCCTGGTTTATTTAAGTACAGTAATTTC
>VRYO01001878.1:2901259-2996523 GCA_009812075.1 Sialia sialis
TTCAGGTGTGGCTTATAATCATGAAATTACTGTACTCACACTAGAAAGAAAACCACAAGCCACTCTCCTGCCACCTCTGGTGGGAGATAGGAAAGGCAGAGATCCTTAGGTGATATAAAAACAATTTACTGGAAAGAGCAATGAGATAAGAAAAAGGAACAGAAACAGCAGCAATATTACAAAAGTGTACAAAAGAGGGTGATTTGTGTGCAAATGCTCTCCAAGGGCCTGGGCAACATCTACACTGGTGGATGAGTTTCCCCTCTCTTCAGGCTTTCTCTTGACCTGAAGCCACATCTCTCCTTTCTGGAAACCAGAGTTCCTTACTTCCACAGCATGGATGCTGTAGCTGGTATAGAATAGCAACCTAGAAATGCCCACATGGCTGTGGACCTCACCCCTCACTGGCCAAAACCAGAACTATTACATATTACACTTCAGAAAAAATGAATGTACATCTGCATTCCTACTGGTAGCTTTGCATTCCAGCTGAGCAAGATGCAGAGTTGCAATTAAAGAACTTAGCAATAGTCCTCCATGGTCAGCTGGATGTGACTGGAACAGTCTAAAATAAATTTGTGAGTGAGACTTAAGGAATGAGGCACAACTGCCCTTTGTCGTTATGAGATGGTGGTTTGGCTTGCAGGAGATGATGAATTTGGGGTTTTTTGTTTTGTTTTTTTAATATCAACTTGCTAACTTTCTCTGAATTCTGTCATTCAAAAGGGGGGTCAAACTTGAGTTGAAATCTGAAATGGATACTTGCAAGTCTATTGTCCCTGTATTCAAGTGTTCATTTTCCCTGTGAAATGTCAATTAGTTGAAATATAACCATAGAAAAATCTCATTTTCAAGGTTCTAGTGTATTGTATTTGTAATGCCTTTCATGTAGTAGACTTCATGCTTCTTTAACTAACTATATTGTACATTGCAGGCTTCTTTAACATGATTTCAAGCATAATGCTTGTCTTGAAAATGTATATTTTACCATCTTTAGTGGATAATAAAGAAGCACATAAAAGTTTATTTATCAAGACTAAAGTTATATATTTAACCATTTCTAATTTGATTATTTTCTCATATAGAACCTAGCCACACCACATATATACATATATACATATATATAAGGTTTAGAATATCATGGATCTTATTGGACAATAATTATAAAAATCATGTACTGAAAATAGAAGTGTACATTACTGAGTATATTTAATGTTTGACTTCTTTCTTGCTGAATATGTCAATCATATTCATCAAGAAAAATCTTATTATTGGTTGTTCTGACTGTCCATGCAATACGTGCTTTTTCTGTGCTACATTGCTAATCCTGCTCTTCTCTCATGAAATAAGAGTTCACAGTTAAATGTGCAGTTCTTAGAAGACATTGGATACATTTGAATATTCTTAATTATGTGAAAATTCAACATGAAAGATGTGGCATGTTAATTTTTTACGTGTTCCAGAGAGCTGGAAATTAAATGTAGAAAATAAAAGATTAGTTGCATTTTGAAAAGGATTGTCAGGGTAAGGGAGGCAAAGAGGGAAGGGCAGCACAGATTTCCAGTAGTGGATGTGGAGGTTGGAGAGGGAGAAAGGAAGCAAGCAGTAATGCCACTTGGAGTACCGAACAAGTGAAAGATAAACTATGGAAGGTTATTTATATCACACGCATGTAATTCATTCTCCTGTGACTCCTTAGCAGCCTGAAAAAGCACTTGCGAGGTTTTAGCAATATGTTTAGATACTTCTGCTGACACCTCATGGTAAATATTGTTGTTACACTACTTTTTATTTTTCATTTGCTGTCTTTTTCTGTGATAGTGTTCTGTGTCTGGCTCTGAAGCCTCATTAGCTTTGGCTGCCACCTTGTTGTTGTCCAAAAAGGATAACACCTTGCATTACAGCAGAGAGAGGTCTTTTGTCTCCCTTAGGAGCTGTTGAAGGTATGAGCCAGATGTAGGAAAACTTGATTTTTAGGTTTATATCACACTTGCCCTTTTCAAATCACCTTGAATTCTTAGAAAATACTTAGAAAGGAAGCACAGCAAAAACAACAGCAGAGATGCTTCAGACTGTCATCTGTTCTCTAAGCTTGTTCCCTCTTCATATTCCATATATTTCAAGTCAGGAGAATTTACGTGCTTTATTCCCACAAATTGTTGTGTCTCCCTGCTAAAACAGTTTATCAGATAGTTCATAATATTCTTCAGGGGGAAAAAAAATATCTTCCAGTTTTTGCAGCAATCTGAAAAGGAATTAAAAATGCACTTTGAGTGTCTTGCATGAAAAATGCATAGTGACAGACTACAGCATTTGTATTTGCCACTCAACTCCCTTCCGCCAAAAACCTACTTTTTCTGCTTCAACTCATGACAGTTCTTAAGTGCAGAATCCTCTTGCATCTTATTCTTAGCTTGTGTCTAAAAAGAATCAAATAAAGGCAAATGAATATCACTTCTTTATAAAGCCCAAAAAGGAGCAGGGGACAAATGTTCATCCCCTTTCCTCTTCTCAGTGGTGCAGGAATGGAAGAAAGGACATACTCTCATGGACAATTTAGCATCCTTTGCTGAAGTGGGAACTGGAATGTGTTTTCTGTATGAATTTCCAGTCTAACAGAGTGAAGTAGCAGGCAGTGGATGCAATTCCCATTCACCGCTGGTCTTTGCAGCTGGTGTGAGGTATCACATTACTGGAAAACACCTGGTTGCCTGGTGTAGGAGATCAGTATTGCAAAGGCCAAATTGTACAACCTTTGCTGCATTTAGTAGCATTGTTATTTCTTACATTCAATCTGTGGTATTTGTGGAATGTCATTATTACATAATACAGGTTTCAGTAATATTTGGCGCAGACTTGGCTGTAAAATCTATCTTTTGAAATTTTTTTTTTCCTTGAAATTAGAAGCTTGTTACTTTGTTTTAAAATGCAAAAAATAGTGGAAAAACTAATATTCCTGCATAGACATCACACTTAATAACATCAATTTTATGAGGAAAATAGCACATTTCTATTTTTGTATCTGTAGAACCAGAGATCTGGTTTAGAAAAGGATTTTCAGTCAGTCTTGCATGTCCCAGATGAGCATGCTAATTGCTTGGCTTCTCCAAGTTCCCTGCAGCAACTATTCAACTTTGTATAAGATCTGAAAATATTCATGATACCATGGGGAAAGTGGAAGTGACTCTAAAGCTTTCTGAGTAGTGCTTAATTTTCTTAAGTGTGATCTATATTCGTGTCCTCTTACCCAATCCTACAGAGGAGAAATTTAAGCCTGGATCTCATGATATATATGTATGTTCACCCTAGTGAGTTACCTGATAAAAATCATATTTAAATATCGATTAAATGCACTACAAATTTATCTTTCTTTATATTCCTATGAAAAGAAAGACTGAATTATTTACTTTTAAGGGGATTCAAGACATTCTGTTTTGCTCTGCTTTTTTCTTTAGGCTCCTAATAGTCTAAAGTGTAAGCTTTTCTGTAAATGCCGATTAGGATTTCCTTATAACAAATCTTGAACAGTTGCATGTGCCTGATGCAGCAATTCTTGGGGGCTGAGAAAGGGATACATGTGCTTCTCAGTTGTGACAGCAAAGGAGGTAAAAATCCTTTCATATCCTGTAGAGATTAAATTACTGATGTAAGAAATTACCTACACATCTAGCTTCTCTGTAGCTTTGAACTCGTGTAGAGTCCATGAAAATAAGTAATGAACTAATGTAGTGGGAAAGTCTTTCCCTGTGCCATTATCTTGGAATGTTCTATGAACCAGGCAGGAGTGATGTAACCTAATTGCATTTTTACTGAATGCAGTGTGGTGTACTCTGTGGTAGCAATGCCAAACTTTGAAACTCCACTGGAAACACTGTTAATTATACATTAATAGATGTGAGTGCTTGAAAGGAGAATGCCCTGATTGAAGCATGGAGGACTTGAAGCCCATGTGTTGATAGATGTCTGCTAATGTTACCATCATGGGGAAAGAAAATCTGTCATCTTAAGGAGAAAGTTATTCATCAGTTCATACAGTACATTAGGCTGGAAGAGTCCTCAGAAAGTTATGTGGTCCAACATCAGCAGAAAGAGGAACCTACCTCAAAGTCAGATCGAACTTCTTTGAAGTTCAGTGAGGTTTCTCATTCAAATAATTTTAGTTTTAATTCAACCAATCTAAAGTAAGTTTCACAGAACATCCTTCTGTTTAGGGAATTATTTTTACCTCATATGTGGGACTTTTTTTCTGCAGCATGCCTGTCAGTTTCCACTAAGTCTCAGTCTGGCTCAGTGGTCATATAAGGCTTGGTCAGAAAAGACATGATGTAGACCAGCCCATTGCACAAACTCATCTGACAAGATACAAGTTCTGGGACAAGAATGACAATGGAGACAGTTGGTTAGAAAAAGTGATCTGTGCTTTGGGGCTTTCTCGTGCCTATTTACCTGCATTCAGCTGTCCCTTGGCACTCTGATGATAGAATTTCTTGATGGTTACTGTCAAGCACTGAGAAATTTAAAGGAATGTATACTTTGTCTGTTTAATTTCCTCTTTCATGAAGAGTAAGCTTTGGCTTACAAATTCCTTGATTTGGAGCAGGAAGGCTGTTAGAGTCATTATCTACCTTGCAGGGGAGAAATTGCAGAGGCCCTTTTATCAAGGAGCATTGTTTTTTCACACTTGTGAAGTGAAAAGGTACAAGAGATCAAATGCAGCAGGGAATTGGTAGCTGAGTATAAGTTTACAATATCTCTAAGAATAGAGCTCTGATAACTGAAAGTATTTTCTAGATACCAGAAGTAATGTGACTGTGTTTGCCTGATGGTACCCCAGCAGTTCACAACATTACCACACTCAGAGCTGTTGCAAGGAGAGCTTTTTCCTGTGAATCAGCACAAGAAATCTCAGGTGGGAAACTAAATGTGCATTCCATGCTAGAAGCAGCTATGAGTTTTAGCTGAAAAGAAAGCATAGTGAAAAATTTACAGTGAAAAATTGACTGGGGCAATGACTAGGGAGCAACGAAGAGGAATGATAGCAGGAGCAGTAGCATGAATTTCACAGAGAAGGTAAAACAGAATGAAGTACATAACTTGTAGGTAACTCCTGGGCATATAATTAGTCACCAAAAAGATTTCTGTTATTTGTATTTTATCAACAAAGTTCTCAGATGTCAGCATTGCTTTGAAATGTCTTTTTTATCTTCACATCACTAACATTTAAACAGCAAGTGCCTTTGCTTAGTGACTCTAGTTCGAGGACAATTAACAAATCTGTCATTTTAAATCTTTGTTTTGTGACAAGAAGATTATGTGTATTCCAGTTTGATGTGTTTAAGAATTACTTGTCACCGAAGGCTGCTGTTTGAAATACATTTCAAATAAGAATACTGCTGTTATGTTCTTCTCTAAGTACACAGTGAATCAAAGCATTTTTTTGTTCTCAAAAAATGCTAAAGCCAAAATATTACACATATAAAGAATTTTGCATGTAAAGTGTTGTTCCAAGATCATTTGGCCCTGAAGAGATAAGGGTGTAATCGAGTAAAATTCATGTTCTCTTCAGTGTTGCTAAAAGACTTGTTTTTAGAGAAGAATGAAAAATATGCCATTGGGTACTGTCAGGGAGATCTTCTGTTCAGTAGTATGATTTGTTGTTCAAGTCAGTGCTGCAATAACAGAATCATAGAATTGTTTAGGCTGGAAAAGACCTTTAAGATCATGAAGTCCAACCATTAACCCAGTGCTGCCAAGTGGGTCTTTTAAACTTCTCTGGACAGCCTTTTCCAACAGAGTTTTCTCTTATTACTTGTAGCTTGAAAGTGGAGATGGACCCCCACCTCACTGCAATTTCCTGTCTGGTAATTATAGAGGGCTCCCCTCTTCTCCTTTCCTCCGGATTAAACAACACCAGCTCCCTCAGCTGCTTCTCATAAAAATTGTGCTCCAGACACTTCACCAGCTCTGTTGCCCTTCCCTGGACAAACTCCAGCACCTCAGTTTCCTTCCTGTAGTGAAGAGCCCAAAACTGAAAGCAGGATTTGAGGCATAGTCTCAGCAATGCCGAGGAGAGGGGAGCAGTCACTGCCCTGCTCCTGCTGGACGTGTTGCTGGACATATGATTCAATTTAAACCCAGAAATTCCTAGCTAAGGCTGCATAATAAGAGTAGCTGGTTCATATTTGTATCTTGGAGTTGTGTTATATTTTTATAAGCCTTTTCCAAAAATTTGTTCTACTTGTTGAATAGTGTTGACTTATTCACAAGTTCTTGACGTTTGTTACCTAGGTTCTCATGTTGTTGGGGATTTGATTTTTAACATTTCCTTCAGATACCTATTAAACACCTATTTCCTTTGAAATAAGACACATAAGTGGAATGCAAAGAGCTAAATTTCTAATACAATTCTGTTTGCATGAACAGCTACACTTCATGAAAGAGAAAATAACAAGTGTTTCCTTGGAACCTTTTGTCTGTTATTTGCACTAGAAGCAATACAAACCACTTATAATTGCAGAATTGTGTATTTTACACGTTCCATAATATTCTAGCTAGCCATTCAGTTTGTAAAAATATGATTTTAAAAAATTTTGTGGAAGTTGATTCACCTTTGCAATGTAACATTGTAGTGTGCAAATGGGTGCTAACATGCCCAGTGACTTGTTAATAGAAAAGAGCAGCATTGGGCTTGCTAAGGCAACAACTGGAGATGTTATTTTGAAATCTTTATTGTCTTTACATGGTAGTTGGACTAGATGCTTATAATAGTAATTTAGACTTTTGATATTTTATCCTTCATTCTGTGGTAAGTCTGGCAAGAAATACTTGAGGTTCTATCAATTCCAAGCTAGTTTTTCTATGACAGTTAAATGTCATTTGCATTTGAGTGTTTCTGTTCCATTTGAAGAAGAAAAGCATCCCTACTTTATATACTTGCGGGCATTTCTGACAAAAGTCTTGGGTACAAGAGCTCCAAGAAAGCTGTCAAAATGTTGCAATGGCATTCATGCATTCTTTTTTTTACTGAGTTAAACACCAGAATTTAAAGCTGAGGAAAAGAGGAGTTCAGAGTTTCCTTTGATAATTCAAATTAATCAGAATTAAATCTTCAAAAAGGCCATCAAGGACTGAATCTACCTTTCCTTTTTTATCTCTATTCCCAGACTGTAATTTGTGGAATTTTCTACATAGAGCTTTCTGTGGCAAAGTTTTATACAGCTGTTTGTCCCAGATCACAATAGATCTGTTTGTGCATATCTGCTGGTTTTACCTTTAACTTTTTACCTTTGCACTTGAAACACTACTCAAAATGGGAACCACCTGTAAGTCCTCAGAATGCTTATAACACCTTTAGGCAGCATTATTTGGGCAGGTGCCTTATTTTACTACCTTTCTTAAAATACAAACATGCTGAATAACATTCTGTCTGAGCTTTGTTGTTTTTTTTTGCTGTCAGTTTACTGAGCAGCTGCTAGGCATTTTCTTCTTAATATGATCTAGGATTCTCTGCTGCCAGTAGATAGAAGCTGAATGTAAATTCTTTCCCCTCCCCCCAGAAGCTCAAATGCAAATAAAGGGTCTGTAAGCATAATGAACAGATGCCTTTTGTCATAATTAAGTACAGAAATCAAGAATACAGTAGAAAAGCTGCTTGAAGGTAAAATGACAAATCTAACAAAAATCTGGGGTGCTTATTCAGCAGCTTGACAATTTTCTGCATTCTTTTTCATCTGAATGAAAAAAATAATCTGTCTTATGTGGAAATTTAGTATAAGTTAATAGTAAGAAATTTCATGTGCTTGCAAAAGAAATAAAAGTATATCTATTTGCTGATTATTGTAGTAGTGGTTTCAATACTGGGGTAAATAAAGACTAATAGCTAACCCAAGAGGTTTTAATTACCGCTGGGGAGGTAATTGAATTTTTTTTTCTGAGGGGACAAAGCTTGACTGCATACCTTATTAAAAAAATGTGTCAGTCCTTCAGAGACTGGATAATCATTTTCATTGTTATGTTTTAGCTCCTAATATTCTAGAAATGAAAAATGTATTCGTATGAAGTTTTTGAGGACTCCCAGGTGTCATAGATGGTGTAGTGGTGCTATGAACCACAGTCAGATGCAGTGTATGGTGGCATGTTACAGATGTCTATTTTGCTTTGTCTGTGAACAGCTGTCCCATCACAAAATGTTCTATTTTTTTTCTAAAGCTAATAATCTTGCTGTGTGCTTATGTTGGCAGGGATGCAACCCACTAGATAGGTTGCCCAGAGTCCAATTTAACCTGGCCTAGAACACTTCCAGGAATGGGACATCCACAGTTTTTCTAGGCATCTTTTTCAGTGACTCACCACTGTCATTGTAAGGAATTTCTTCCTCACATTTGGTCTAAATCTTCTCTCTTTCAGTTTGAGGGTGATGTTTTTCAACTTCATTTTGCAATGTGCCTGAGGGAATCCCTCTTATGCTGAATGTGCACCTTTCTGAAAATCTGAATGTAATGTGTCAGTATGTTTTAAATTATGTTAGTATACACTTACTGATATTCCAGTAGCTCAATTTATAATAAGCATACAAACTGTCAGCCCTTGTAAAATGTGAATCATTCCATCTTTTTAAAGTACCACTTCTCCATAATTTTTATTACATTTGTATTGTTCTCAGTCATGATGAGTGTCTACTTTCTTTAGCTAGTGTATTAAGTTTTTATAAACCCATGAATATGGGATTGCTGTGGCTTGCAACTGGCCACAGGCTTTGTGTTTAGCTGACAGTAGTCCTCTTTACTTATCTGGACTTGTCTTACCCTGCCTGGAGATTTGTTCTGACTTGTAAAAGCATACATTTAATGACAAAATAATAAATTTTATCTGCGTTATTATAGCTCTTGCTTAGTTTTGAGCAGGCGTGGGGTGTAACCCTGGTAAATATGCTTTTTATTTAATAAATAGCTATAACATCTAGTTACTCAGTGTAGATTTAACTGTCTATTACCCTAGACTAAAATGGAGCAAGAAAAGTAAAGACATGTCACCATAGCTGGCACATTGAAAGTAGTGGCATAGGATGATACTAGAGGCCCGTGAACAGCTCACCAGTGGCCAATTATCATCATCAAATAGTGTGATCTTGGCAGCAGAATGAAACCAGTTTATGTCCTTAATGGAGCCTGGGTGCCTTGAAAAATTAGTGAAGCTTTGACAGAGCAATCTAAATGCTTTCCTGGGAATTGTTCTTTTCACTGATTATGGGAAGTCTGTGTGTTCCCAACTTTGGTATTTTTACTGGATTTATCATTTCTACTTCCCTTCTTGTCAATTCCCTTTTGTTTGGCAACTGGGTCCTCAGTGGCAAGACTGCTAATATGAAGACTTGATTTTTTCAAATTTCCTGTGCATCCTTGCTTTGTTTCCATTCTTGTTGACTTTCACTCTTTCCTATTTACTGGCATCTTTACATCATATAACATTCTTAAGTAGCTTCACTATCTGTAATCCAGTGTTCTTTATTTTTCTGAGAAGCTGAGGAATGCATGCCTTTTATATTCTGAAGATGTATTCAAAACTATAGATAAAATGACTAATCTGTGTTTCAATGTGTTCACTGAGAGATTTCTTGAAGCTTTTGGGTGTATAAAGATGATCTTTCAATTTCTAACAATGAAGGCCATGAAATATAGAGCTCTACATTTTTCTTGCCTTGCATGAGCAAGTACTTCAAATCCTTGACAGATAGCTTTTTCCCCCAAGTTAAAACTGTTTAGCCATTGATGAGGGTTTTTTTTGACATCTGATTTTAGAGTTAAATAAAATTCTTCAAGGAAGTGTTTGAAATTTGTACTGAAAGAAAATTGGATTTGGGGTCTTCAACCTTTGTTTAGAAAATGCAATGACTTTACACCAGGTGGTGTAAAATATCTGATTAGTGCTGTTGTGGTAGATGTGATCTATAACAGTAGCAAATGGATTTTTCATGTTTCCAAGGAAACAGTGCAATAAGGGCATATGAGGGCATGATTATACATGTGTATGTATAACAATTTCTTGAAATATAAAAGCAGCAAGATTGGGGGTGGGCTAAATATCCATATTTATAAGAGAGCTATACCCAGCTTAGCTCTTCCCATACAGCAATGAAAAACCTTTCACCTGCTCTAACAGAGCCTGAATTTTGCCTGTATGACCTTGCACCAGACTTCTGACTGTCAGCTAGCCACAGTGCAGTTTGTTTTCTCACTTGCCCTAATAAAACTTGTCACTACTTCCTAAATGTTGTTAACTTTATAACCATAGAACAAATTCCCCCTCAAAAATAATCAATATCCATGGCATCAAATACAGTCCTTAAAATAGAAAAGAATTCACTGAATGCTTTTCCTTGTGAGATTTATATACCCAGGTGGAGATATGTAGGCGAGCTGTTTTTCATGAGAAGGAAAGTTTGGTCAGAGTATCATATTCTCTGGAGTTGCCAAAATAAGAAAATGTAAGTGTAGGTAAGAGGAAAAATATAAAAGTTGTCATGGTAATTAGATATCTGATCTGCAGGAGCCTGGACTGGCAGTACATAGTACAGAATTTTGAGCACTGATTTTAGGAGCTGCCAGACTTCAAGTAAATTTGCTCAGTTCAACAGTAACATGGTTGTAGGAAAAATGTCTTTCAACACTGAAAGGACTGATGACCTTGTTGTTCAATCTGTGTTGTACATGTTATTTGCTTCAGCTTAATCTGAAATTCGTTATGACTCTTCTTCTGAGTTGTCTGTTTATCTCCAGTTGTTGAGTGTATACAAAGAGTCTGCTTTTATCTTCTCCTTGATCTGTATGTTGACACGTGATGTGCTGTAGTAATGCTGAAGGTCAGGCAAGATTAATCTCCACAAGCTGTATCATTCTGACACTTGCCTCAGTTGTTATATTTGAAATAACCAAAAGGCATGCCTGTTGCTTTTGTTAATCTCAACGGTAATGAAGTATTCTCCTAGCAATTTATTTGTATGCTGCAGATGTAGTAGAAGTTATGCCCTATGGTTCTAGAGGAATAAAAATTGGAAAATTATTATATGGCTACCCTTGCAATTTGCATGTCTTCTAGCAAACATAAGAAAGAGTATGATTAAATTAATGTAAAAAAAATTTAGTTTCAGTCATTATGAAATTACTGTTCCTAAGAATTATGCTACATAAGCTTACTAGATTTTTTTCCTTCAGATTTTGGATGAATAAATTGTATCGCTTTCTATCAGGTGATATTAAGTAATGAGACTTATGTGTTTCATCCGTAGCTCGGGACCATTTTATGTGCACTTGTTTTTGCATGTCAATAAAGGCAGGATTGTGTTGAAAGAAGTGAAAAATTGAAATGGTTGCAAATGCTCTGAAATTTCTCCAAATTGACCTCTTTCTAATTCTCTGTTTAGTTAAAACATTAGTCCCTACTAAGTTCCCTACTGAGATAATTTTCATACATATCATTGTTGTTAAATTACACATCAGTAAGAATTTGCTAATGCTTTTTCATGGGGATTTGTTTTAAGTCTTTACTGATTTTTGGATGTTGATACGCTTCACAAATACACTTAAAGCTTCAAGTGGGTTGGCTTGTTATTACAAAACTTCCTCTGAATTTTCTGTTTTCAAGAATGCAAATATACTTGCAAATGTATAAACTTTTTAAGAGGTACTGAGAATAATCTGTTTGAATGTCTCATTTTTCATTGTTTTTCTCTTCATTTTCAGGTCTGGCAGTTTCTCTTCAGTTGCTTCATGGAGACATAGAACAAATTAGGAGGGAGTACACATCCAGATTTACCCATGGAGTATCCATAACAAGGAAACTAGGTTTTTCCAATATTATAATGCCTGGTAAGTTAAAGAGAAAATTATCCTAATAAGCAGTAAAAGAAAGAACTTGCAAGAAATTACTTGATCTTCAGGTGGTTTTCTAATTAACACTGTATTCTGAAACTTAAACAGTTCCTGAGACTTTTCTTCTATCTTTATGAAAAAATGATAACATAAAACTCTGTCCCAGTGTTCCCATAACATTATATTGTATAGTTACCATTCCAGTGTCAAAAATATGGCTGTAGCAGCCTTTTTTGAGAGACAGAACCTCACTTTATAGAAGTAAGATGACTGAATGCAAGACTGCTGAGCTCTATGCAGGTAAAAAGATTACCAGCAGAACATTTTATTCATAGGAGCTGGTAGCTTTCTAAATAAAGACTCACAGAATTTTACTGGAACTGTACAGCTTCTGTTTTCATGAGGTTTGTGTCTCCAATACTGGAAATTATGTGAATGGATAATAATATAGATGTTGAAACTTAATTTTACTTATATTATATTACAAAATATGCAAGTACTTAAACCAATTCTAAGGAAGGTGGGAAGATTGTGTCAGTGTGACTGTGAAGAAGCAAATACAGGAAGAAGATCATGGAACAATTTATAGTTTCCTCCCTGAAATGAAATTTTTTTAAAAGTTCAGTGCGTGCTGGGAATTAGGAAGCAAATGTCTCTTTAAAGGAAAAGCATACTTTCAAGCAGATCAGTTTGGCATGATTATGGTGTTATGTTGTTGCTGAGAAATGTTGCAGGGAGGAGCTCACATCTTACTTTCAGCTGAGTCCACGCACACAGTCTTGACTTTCTCAGATGTAAATCATCCTCATGACTTTCAGATTTTTAGTAGAGAACCATCTTCTTCATATAAATATCTGTCTTTGCATTCCTGTGAGCCTAAATCAGAAGTAAACTAAGGTTCTGAGGCAGGAATAAATAAACTTTCATACTTCACTAATCGAGGAGGTCTCAAATAGGCATTTGAAACTCAGTAATGAGGCTCAGCTTTAGCTGTGGGCATGTATTTCTCTTGAACTTCTGCCTGAAACTTGACAACTGAGAATTCACTCTTGTGTGCTTACTGCCAATTAAACATCTGTCCTTCTGCATCCTTGATCAGCACTGCTGGTCACTTAAAACATGCACATAACACAAGTTAATAAAACAGTTCCAGTGCTGCAATGAAAATGGTATGACTGCAGTGTTTAGAATAATAAAATGCATGTCTGGTGTCATCTAATTTGAAGTTATTTTATATATATACAACCCTAGTAGAAGCAATCCAATTGAAATTTTATGTCTTATTAGCTAGGCTTTATTTGTTGTCTTATTGTTGGATTTCAAATTTGAATTAAATGAGTGTTGTAGGTAGTCTAGCAGATAGCAGTGGAAACAGTTTTACTGAGCACACTCTAACTCCCATTAGGAATCATTTCTCCAGTTATCTGTGATTTAGTGACCTGCTGCTCTGTGTTACCAAATTGCTAAGTTCTAGAAATAGATCTCTTATCCCCTCATTTTCCAGTTGAGATATAATATGATGTACTAAACTGCAAAAAGCATGTTATGGCAGAGTACAGTGTAATCAGCTGCTGGAGGAGTTTCTTGCCTGTGTTTCAAAAAATTATGCAGGTTCACTTTGTCACTGTTTTAGTTAAAAAATAGTATTTGGATTCTGGTATACTGCTTTCTCAGTCCAATTGTATGCATGTATCAGTTTAAATAATGTAGAACTTCTGTGTTTACTGGAATAGAGGGGATTTCTCCTAAAAAGAAATAATCATCTCAGTCTTGCAATGATGAATTTCAAGGACTAACCAGAGCAGTGTGCCCTAGGTCCTGAAATGCCCTCAGCAGCCTAGGCTTTGAAATGCTTTTTTATTTTAAAGCTCCGATTTAATTTTATTTCTCTTCTGGTGTTTTGGGTTGGGTTTTTTTTAACAGATAAATTAGAGAACTTCATCTTTTGTCACTAGAAATGGTCATTAATTAAATCTTATTATATATTTTTGTTGAAAGGGTGTTGCTGTGGCTAATTAGCACTTAGGTTAGTGTTGTGAATAAGACCCTCTTGAATTATTCAATAAGAAATGCTTCATGCTGCTAAACTGCAGTATCTCTCTTAGAAATGCCATATTTTAAGTCTCTCTCCTATTCTGGTGTATTTAAACTCTCTCTGACCTTCTCTTTTTTGTCATATGAATACTTTTAACTGCAGTGGTTTTGCTGTGAAAAGTAACTGGGATCATCATACGTGCCAAACCGGATTGAAAATAATAATTCATTTTTTTACAGAGTAACGCTTTTTGTGTCACTGCATCTTGACAGGCTGAAGCCACAAAATACACTGTCCAGGACCCTTGGAATTTCTTAATGAAGAGCTCCAAGTGGTTTAGAAAAGGAAGTAGATGGCTGGAAAAAAAGTAGGTGGGCTATGATTCCAAAAGGCTGTGAAATAGGTAACTCACTTTATTCTAGCCAACAAATGAAGCACAGACAGTGAAAGTGTCAACTTGTGAATATAATCAATATGCATTTTCTAGGTTTGACCAGAATTTTGGGGCAGACTGGTAAAATCTATTCCAGCATTCTAGTGTGGTTGGCTGCAGACATACAGACAATATTCTCAGGAAGCTTTGTACAACATTGAACAACTGTGCTTGCGCACTGAGTTCCTGTGTTCACCATTTCCTGACAAGTATATAGAATTTAGCTTTTGATATTTACAAATGTAATATACTTTTGAGAAGCACTCTAAGTTAAATTTACATACATAATAGATAATGAAATATGAAAGTCCTTTTTCTACGTATACTTTTACCAGCATTTTTGCTATTTTACCTAGTATTATGAAATCTCTTCCCAAATTTGACTTAGAGCACCTGTATCAGTACTTACCTTCAGTACTGTTGATGCTCATGTGTTATAAACATGCGTGTTCATATTCTTTGGTACCATTGCAGAAAATACCTAACTCTGTAAATAAGCCTAATACATGTTGTCTGGAGTTTTTAGAATTGGAATAAACCCTAGCATAGCTGTTTGTCTAATAAGGACTTAACTAGCCTCACTAGATGCCTGTTTTGCCTCCCAGTTGTAAAGAGACTAAACTTCTGTGTGGTGAGCATAAGTATAGGTGCGTGTCTTCCTTTGTTGTGCAGGTCAGAACTGCATCTGCTTTACTTCATTTAAGCTAAACTGTTCTTTACAGTGCTAAGCCTATTACTGGTAGTTTACTGGTAGTTGTTGTCTTAATTACTTGGTATGGTTCAAAGACAAAAGCCACTCATTGTGAGACATTAGCACATAGGTAATCTCATTGTCTTCCTGCAGAATACTTTTTTCACTGAGCAATTCAGTGAGGTCCAAGCCTTACTTTCTGGAATTTTACCTACAAACTTCCTCTATGCAGCTTCATCTGTAGTAATACAACAAGATAATTCTTATTTAAAACATTATGGATTTGATTTTGAAAGGCTCTGTGACTTATAGAGGACAGCAGCTCAAAATGTCTTTGTCTATAAAATATACTTTGGTGTGTAAACAATTGGTCTGTTGGGTGGCATCTCAAAAGACTTTGTCTCAAAGGACAGGTGGATATCAGTTAGCTACAGCCATCCTCTTCTCAGCTTATGATCTCAACTGGTCCCATTACCACTGCTGCTATCTGATCACCACATGCTTTGATTTAAGGATAAAAGTTAATATTTCTTCCCGTCTGTCCAAATTATTAAACTCCTATGATATTAGAAGAGGTTAATGAATTGGTGCATCACTGTAACAGTTCTACATTGACTACTGTTTACCTTGCACATAAGCTTAGTGTAGTATCTGTACTGGTATCTAGAGCTGGGGTAGTCAGTCCTGACTGGAGAAGTCTTGTCTTGTAATACTTAATTTCTTGGCCCTTTCCTAATTCTGTGATAAATTTTGACAAATAGCATTGCTAAAGACCCTACATGTACCTGCACAATTAATTTTTGTGGTGGAATTTTCATTCTTTCCAACTTATTTGTCCAAGATCAAAAGTTGCATTTTTTTTCAGGGTTGTCTTTTTCTTTTTTGCAATTCCTGCTTATTTAGCAGATAGAATGAAATGCCCAGGATATTTACTGCGCTTTTAAGTTTCCTAAATTAAGCTTTCATATGCTTAACTTAGGAAAAGTAGCTGAATTTTTTACCATCACATCTGCATTGCTTTAAGCTTGTCACCTTTTAACTTCATTAAATGTCCTTTTGCTATCCAGTTAAATCTCATCAGATCCTGGACTTCAAAGCTAATGTACTAATCGTGTATTCATCTGGATTATTAAAAGGTCTTTTCATGTGCAAGTACACAGTCACCAACCTTTCTTACTATTTTCAGAAGCTTTAAAAAATAAAGCTAGAAGTAAAATCTTTTGTCTTTTTATACAAATGATCTCACAACATGCTCTCTTTGTGATAACATTCATTTTCAATTTTGTGATTTTTAACTAGAGGCATTCATTCTTTCAAAGCATAGAAAAATATTCTGGAAAGCAAAAATGTAAAGAAAGCTATGGAATATATTGTCTTCATCATGGTGTCTGTATCTGCTAGTGAGATTGGAGTTAGTAAAGAGCTGTTGATTCTTGGAGAAGAAATCTATGTCTGACACTTTAACATTTTTCACCCTCGAGCAGTGGAATAATTTTTTCTGAACTTCTTTATACCATGTGAAGTACAAACAGTTTAAATTTAACTTCTGCCACTGGATATATTAGTTACACAAAATATGTTTAAGCAATATGGTCGAGTAAAGACACACCCTGCATTTTGACCTTTTACAAAACTGTAGTATCTAGGGGAAATAACCTCTGCTTTTCAAATCCTATTTCAAAAAATTCAATCCTTTCTGTTGACGAAATTAACATTTCTACAAGTCACTGGAGAAAAGAAGGACACAATCTATTTGGTTAGAGAAGTGCAAGGAATGTCTCTAAAAAACAAGTGTATTGTTTTCCTTCTCCTTTCCATCTCCTCTGTCTTAATGTTTTGGTTCATTAGAAACTGAAAGAAAAATAGAAGAAAACTATGGAAAGGGAAAACAATCCAGAATTTAACTGTACTTGCCTTAATTGAAAATCTCTGGAAATGTAGAATGGGGGAAAGTGTCTTCTGCAGAATAAGCTGCCTTCCTACTGAGTATAGAATAAGTAGCAGTGATGCATGGGAAGAATGCAATGATAATTATGGCTTGGAAATTTTTCTTTGATAAACCAGTTAAGGAACACTGGCAAACCAACAAGTGAATGCTTTAGCTCTGTCAATTAAACAGTTTTTCAAAATTCTATTGGAAATATTGTCTTTATTTTGAAGCTAGACAAAGTCAACAGGTCAAGATTTTCTGTTGAAAAAAGTTTGCAAATCTTTTATTCTTCACTTATTTGAAAGTTATTTTACATCTCATTGTTAAAAGGAAGAGAAAAAAGTCACAGATCAATTGGGTATTTAGTGGTAGATGTACAATCCATTTGAAATCTGAAAGTATTCCTTGTAAAGCGCATTTTATTTGCTTAATCAGATGTTTTCTGGTGATTGTGTCTTAGAAACATTGTTGAATGTTTCTCCAGTAAAGCTGAAAATTCAGATAATGTTTTATTAAAAAATGAAAGTAACTGAGGAAAGTACTAAAAAATCAGCTCATTCATCTCTGATTTAAATGCCCAAGTCTACTTAATCCTATAATAAAAAGACAGTGATGTTACCAAAGTGACCAATGCTCCCAAAATCCTAACATATGCAGAGTTGTTTTAGTTCAGTTTCCCATATATAAACAAAAATACCAGTCATAATATATAAACTAGGTGCTAGTATATAAATAATAGAAATTGCCGTAAATTCTTTTCCCATCCCCTGTAATATACTTAAATACAGACACACAACCTGCTCCAAATAATTTTTTGTCAGGTATCACCCAGAAGGTCCTAGTCTCAGAGATTTTCTTTGTATGTATATATTTTAGCACTGAGTAAAAAGTTTTCTCATTCTTGAGTCATGTGTCTATATTATTCATAAATATTGTGAATGTATGCAAAATCTGCATGGTTGTTTTTTGCCTCGGTGTTGCAGAAGTGAAGGTATGCTCTCTGGGGAAAAAGCACTGAACAGACAGCTGACTGGTGGTTGTCACAGTCTTTAAAACACAGACATGTTCACTGGCAGCTTCAAGCATGTCAATGAGATTTGCCCTCCTTTTAAAAAGTGCTGAATATATTCCCTGATAAGCAGCCAGTCAGCCTTTCAGTATCTTCTAAAGTGCAAAACAAAAAAGAAATTGTTTCACTAATGGGATTTCATTTCCTACAGTGATGAAATTCTTTGTGAAATGCAGCATGCCTGTGTGTCTTCCTGAGCTGCTGTCCTTAAGAATGCCTTTCTCTCAGATAACGTCCTTCTGTATTACAACTTCCACAAATGATCCTAGATTGTTTAACTTGAATTTTTAAAATTAATTTTTGTTTTTAAATTTAATGTGTAATAAATCAGGAAGGGAAGGCAGGAGAACAGAATAGTTGAGTGAAGACATGCTGGTCAAAATAATGGACAACAGGGAAATGCAGAAACAGTGAAAGTAAGAACCTGTATCCTGGGAAAAATATTGGGATGTTGCTCAGTGATGGGGTCAGAAAGGCCAAGGCAAATTTGGAGCTGAAATCAGCAAGGGAACGCAAAGAAAAAGAAGAACTTCTGTAGGTACTTCAGCCAGAAAAGAAAAGCATACTCCTTGTGATGAACATGACTGGTAAACTGCTCTCCAGAGGTGAGAAGAAAAGGCTGAGGTACTCAACAATATTTTTGCCTCAGTCTTCATTTTAAGTCTCTCTTCTCAACCTCTGAAATCAGTGGACCTCAAGGCAGAGACTGAAGGGAGCAAATTTCCTCCCACGGAGGAAAACAGAAACCACCTGAGGAATCTGAACATCTGTGTGACCTGGCAAGATGCATCCCACGGTCCCGAGGGAATTGGCTGAGGTGGTTGCCAAGCCACTCTCCATGATATTTGAAAAGTTGTGGCAGTCATGTGGAGTACCCAGTGACTGTAAAAAAGGAAACATTGTACCATTTTTTTTAAAAAAGGGTAGAAACACCAACACAGGTTGCCCAGAGAGAGTGTAGATGTCCCATCCCCGGCAACATTTGAGGACAGATTTGACAGGTCAGAGCAACCTGCTGTAGTTGAAGATGTCCCAGCTCATTGCATGGAAGCTGGACTATGAAATCATCAAATTTCAACTGCTAGAAGGGGATTCACTAGTGGGAAAGCTTTACTAAGCTTCCTTAGCTCTTTCCTCAAGTTAAAAGTTAAAATCACCTTCTGCTTTTTTTCCTTTTCTTTTTAATTTTTTTAAATGATCTTCCCACTGGCAGTTGCTACACAGCTATTTTCTCATTCTACAAAGTATTGTAAGGATCTGTTCTTTAAAATGTTTTTTCATCCACAAGATTTGTGTTCTGGGTTAATACCATTTTGTCTGTGCCATATCTAGAGATTTTCAGTCCCTACAACTGAAATTTTATAAGGGCTGTTCAAGATATATTTAGAGTATAAAACCTCTCATTAGCCTGTATTTTATATAGATGTAAATGAACAGGAACTTCCTCTAAACAAAATGATGTTTTTTGCTCTTTTGCAATTCATGATTCTAAAGGACTTAAAATTCTGAGCAAAGCTTTCAAAAAAGCAGTTCCAAATAAAAGCTCCTAGTGAGTTCTGTATACTTATTTTTAAATTAATAGCTGTTGTCAGGACAGCAGTAACTCTCAGAGATTCTTGTTTGAATTGTTTGTGTTTTGTTACCCTACTAAACAATTAAATTGAAATTTATTTCACTAGAAAGCTTTTTGAGGATAACTGGCAAACTAAACTCTTGTTTCTAACAAAGATGCTACCTTTGATCTTTGACAGCTATCTTCTGCTTGAAAACCTTGTTTCATATTAATATGCTACAAGAGATTCTGCAGTTCTAAATATGTTTGAAATATGAGTAAAGTCTTGTTATAATACATTTTTGGCAGTCGCAACTCACAGCTTTGTCAGTGTAAATTCAAAAACAATTTTGTGATGAAAGATCATTGCTTTGATGCTTAGGTTAAGTGCAAGTGTTTCTATTAAAATAACAGTACAACTGATAAATTCATACAAAGGTTCTCCTGGCACACTGATGTGACCTTCTCCTTACTAGTGATTACCTGTGTTGTTCCTGTCACCTGAGGTTCAGTGGGAGCATTTGAGCCTCACTGAGCTGGGGGCAGTTTACACGTAGGTCCAACTTGGATTCTTGATACTGATGATGGAGCCTCCAACCTATGGAGGAAAGGGAGCCTGCAGAGCCATCCCATACTAAAACAAAACCTAATAGGAGCACACCTTGTCATCTCCAGCCTGGAAATTTCTCCGGTCTCTTCTCTTTACTGCTTATTTAATATTTGTATTTTATAGTTGACAGGTTGAGGAAGCCTGACATCCATTAACTGTGTCCTCCAGCAGTCTTCTTGTGGTTGTTTTTAACTTTAATTTGCCTTTCCTCCTGTTCCTAGTATTAGACTTTTGCATGTAATTGATACTGGTCATGTCTCTGTCCGTCACTCCCGTTCTGCCCTTGTACAACTCATTGCTAGTTGGATTGAAGGCATGAAGATTCTGCTTCCTCATGGGTCAGAATTCTTAAGCTATAATGTACCTGGTAAGTGCCTACAGCTGGGACAAGAAGGGTTTGGAATTTTTCCTCTCCTAGCCCATGGAGAGTGCTTTCAAGATATTCTTGCCAGATCAAAGCTGCAATGTATTGGCAGGACCATATGAGGAGGCAGGTACTGCCAATGAACATTTCCGTTTAGCAGCCTAAATATTTCAATTCAACACTTTTCATTTACAATTAAATTACAGACCAGAGTGGCTGTCCATGCAGAATGTGCGCAGAAAGCTTGTGCTATGTCAGAAAGTTATGTCTGTATTCACATCACTGCAGCTTGACCTTTGTTGTTGTTAAATTCTGTGGAATTTCAGTTTCCATATGGCTTTAACTTCACTTAATATTAGAAGCTCTTGTAGGAATTTGTCAACCTACTTTTGGTGAAAAGGTGAAATCATAGGGTGCTAACTAAGAAGTCCCAAAGCGTTTGGTTTACTAGGTCACTTCTGTAATTAAGACAGCATATACCCCTTTTAAACACATTCAATTGCATGATTGTCAGAAGAACAAACAGCTTCCCTAGATATACTCTTTGATCCTTATTACTTCCAACTCTCTTAGGGACCACACCAACTTTTTTATTTATTTTTTGTCTCACACCCAATGTACAAAAATCTTACCCATGCTGGTTGTAAAATGTTAATATTTTTTTCTTAAAATAGTGTCTAGAAATAGCTTTACCAAGATAAGCAGCTCTTTAAACAGTGAAATCATTCAGATAACACAGAAATGCAGCACATGACTCCTTTAATTTGCTTTTCTCTGACTTCTGTTGACTCGACTGATAACCTACATGTTTAGAAGTATCTTTGACTTCTAAGGAGACCTAGGCAGTTTAGCTTCACAGAAAAAGTTTAGTGATTTTAAACATGTGTGATTCACTATTTGATTGTCGTTTCTTACCCAGAAAACTGACAGTCCTAGACAAAGCTGATTTACAGTGGGGTTTGACTCTGGCTAAGAATATTAGCTGGATGTTGCTCTCTGCATGTTTGTTTCACAGTCTGGATGCCCGAAATTCAGAAAGTTGAAAGTAATGTAACTGGGGCCAAGGAATGGAAATGCTCCATCAGAGCAGGGAGAAATGAGCTGCCCTTTCTTTTGAAACAAATGCTTTCAAGTGGTCTAGGTCTTTCATACCACTCAGTATCATTATCGGTAGAGGTGGGTTTTTCACTTCAAAAGCTGAGCACAATTTTTGATATTGTTTTCCGCTGCTTTTTCATGTACCAAACTTAGTGCTGAAAACAGCCACTGGATGTTTTCACTGAACAAGCTTGGAGAAGGAGACACAGTATTTCTCAAAACAGAAATGGGCTGTGTGGGATTAGTGTTGCTGTTTTCATCACGTCTAAAGCCTCTTGTCCGATAGAGATTTAATTCTGTAGGTATGTTTTCAACCAGTAATTAAAAACTGATGTACTGTGCTATTTGAAATGTGCCCTTCCTATTTCTGTGTTGATTCCTTACATTTGGTGAAGTGCAGCACTGTAAAAAGTCTCAGTGCACATACACCTGTAAGATTTATTTGAGTCATGCATATAGTTTAGCTGAAGATACCATTTGTACTCACCAAAGTCTACCTTGGTAACACAGTTATTTTCTATTCCCCAATATTCCTGGCCATCTAATTAGGGATAGAAAACTTTGTGTCATGAATAAGCAGGAGGGGCTCTCCCCCTTGTTGGCTTGGTTCCAAGATTTATTCGTGAGAGAACAAAGGAAGAGAGAGACAGAGCACAGGGTACACAGATTATATAGCCTTACAGGGGAAGGGGAGGGGGTCGAAGGGGTCAGGTAATAAGATCTTCTTCCTGTTGGTCAGATCCTTAGATCAAAGGGGCAACCATATGTTGGTCA
The DNA here is from genome assembly GCA_009812075.1 of Sialia sialis. Lineage (NCBI taxonomy): Eukaryota > Metazoa > Chordata > Aves > Passeriformes > Turdidae > Sialia > Sialia sialis. The sequence goes on from VRYO01001878.1 coordinate 2,923,683, forward strand.
GGGAATGCAACACCTTGGAACTCTCATTCACCAAGACTTGGCTTTTCATTGCTGTTTATAATTGTAATTGACCACCTTAGTGAGAAAAAGTTGATTTAATCTATCTGGTGTACTGGTGAAAGCAAAGATTCTTGTAATCAAATGTGTAACTATAGTACCATAAATTTAAAAAAAAGATCAATTAAAGGAATATAGATAGATTCAGCAATTTGCTGATGTTTGAATACTTTATAGAGGGTTTGGAATTTTTTTAATGGGAAGTGGCGCCACAAAAGAATGCCCTAACTTAGTTTAAACAGACAATATCAATTTTTTGAGTGAGATCTTCTGTTAAGGCAAATTTTTAAATGGTATTTTTAAAATGAGGAAATAAAAGTTATTAGGCTATCTCCAGGCCATTATAGAAATAGTGAAATAGTTTAAAAATTGGGTTTGCAAATATATTTTTCTAGGTTTTTATTCTAATTTTCTTTCCAGAGTGACATTTACTTGTCAAATCCCTTTTTTTTACTAGCAGCTGTTTTCTGATACGTCTTTGTGCTTGATATTTATAAACCTGTTGATTTTTTGGTTTTCTGACCTTATACTCGTAATATGTTTATACAAATGCTGTACTAAAGATTTGCCAGGAACATGATGCAAAGTTTCAGGACTCACAGCTGAATTGTGCAAGTTCAATATAATTGGTTTTCTTATACTTTGGTTGCAAGTAATGACTGTGCTTGAAATCAACAGTGAAATATCTGTGTGCCTTCAGACAGGAGGCAAGTTTACATTGAACCCTACATTTCTGTAGATATTGTAAAATTCCACATACTCTGAGGAAAGGAAGCTGATGTTGTATCCACCTGTATACTTGATACATACTTCAGAGTTTACTTTTTTTTAAATTAATTTTCCAGCTTATTTCAATCATTTTTTTCAATGTAAAATACTTGAAAGGGACCAGCAGGCAGTACTAACTAGAACCAAGCTCAGTATACACATATGCTAAGCAAGAACCCAACAATGCTGCAAGCTCTTTTATAACCATACCATTCTAACTTACAAAACTTTTCTAATGAAATAGTACTGCAATGTAGAAACAATCCTAATCTACTAGTCTAAGGATAGTCTTAATGAGTTTTTAAGTTTTTATTTTGTTACCTCAATAAACAGTAAGAGCATCTGTACAGATTCAGATCAAGGGTCCATCTAACTGAGGACCCTTGTAGTAAGGAGATCCTAAGGAAAAGTAAAAGCTGAGTATGCACCTATGCATGTATGGGAATTACCCCCTGTTGTTCTCCCAGCCTTCAGCTATTTTCAGCTCAGGGGATTTCCTGAATTTTTATGATTGCCTGTTTAATATCCTGTAGCTGATCTTTTTTTCACAATTTCTCCATCCTTTCCTTTCATCCTTCCACAGTTACTTGCATTCATAACATCCTTTGGAAAGCTTTGGGTTTGTGTTTGAGTTTTGTTTTGAGATTGCTTTTCTGTTTGTTTTTTTTTTCTTACAAGTTGATTTTCATCACCCGAATAACCATCACCTTTTGCTTATTTTAAACCTGTTTCTCACCAGCAATCAGAGACTGATCTGGTGGTTGTACACACTTACTAGTAATTCAGCTCTTTCATCCTTGACTTCAGGCACTATTAAGTGAATACTATCTAGTATTTGTTCTGTGTAGCTGTGTTCTAGCCTCTGCCAGGATTGTTTCAGCAGGTAACTGATAATGAGGTAATCAATAGCAGATTTCACCCCTTGTTTATGGGCATGAGGGGTTTGTGATACGGCAGTATGTTCTTTGACTTTTTTTATCATTTAGATTGTGCTCTGGAGGAGTAATTTAATTATTTTTACATCCAGTGATGTAATAATATTATTAAAAAAATTAGATAACTATAGAAATATAATTGTTTCTGTTACTTAAAATGCAAGGAATGTGAAACATGAGAGTATTGTGGAAAGTTCAAGCAAGTCAAATTCTTCTTGCAAATTAAAATGAAGCTAGAAAATGAAGATGCATTTATTATTTATGTTACATATATTATAATTAATTTTACCCATGATACAAGTACAATCTCATAGTTGCTTTTTAAGTGGCACACCTATAAATATACAAAACTATTACACTTTCAGCAGTGCTGAGTAAAAATCTGCCTTATTAAAAGATGATATTCCCTTTTCACTAAACTTGCATTTCTCTAGATGAAAACATATTCTCAATTTCGGTTTCAATGAAGCCCAGAAATAAGAATTCTAGAAAATTCTCCTAATTATGATGCTGCTTATCCTTCATTGTTCTGCTTTTCACATGGAAAGTCCAATTGCTTCTAAGTAGTTCAGGTGATGTTTGTCAAGAGCTGGATTAGTTTACACTCTTTAGAAATAGATTCAGCATCTTTAAACAGAACGGGGGCTTCCTACTATAGCACTTCAGTCACCTCCAGTACTGCTTTTCCTGTCCTTGCTGCAACCACTCTTTCCTCTTTTGATCAAACTTAGCAATTTGTGTCAACTGAAACTAAAATAAAATTGTTATTGATCTTGTCCATATGATCTGTTCATGTTCTGACAGACTGCTCACCGTGATACTGCATGAATGTGCAAAGAATTTCAATTTAAATATGCTGGCAGCACTTGTACGTACCATGTAGTGCTTAGGTAGTGTCTGTATTGCATTGGTACTTTAAATGTCGTGGTGAAGAATCTAATTTCTCAGAAGCCTTTCCAACAAGCAAAAAATAATCTAACTAAGCAAACTGTTTCCATGTAAGCTTTGGAACACCCTATCAATGTAAAATATATTGAGATTTTTTTAGATTACGAATTGGAATGCTCACAATCTGGGAAGACCGTCCTTGTAATGGAAAGAGCACCAACCTCTCGTTTTTTTTCTTTTGCAAAATAATATACTTCCTTTTGAGATTAAGCAGAAAAAATTGTTATCAGTTAAACAGAGAACTGCAATGATTACAGGTGAAAGAAAGTGCATTATTATTGCCTTAGACTAGAAGAAGAATTAAATGAAGTGGAGGTAGACATTAGCTTCAGTATAGCTGGTAAAGACCTAACAGATGAGTAGAAGCCCCTAGAATTGGTTTAGTATGGCAGGTAATTTTTGGATTTTGAGAGAGATGAGGATATTTTGCTTTTCTTGGTTTATGAAAACGATTATTGTTTAAAATAAAATAAAAAAGATAAATTGTGAGTGTAGAGCCATCCTTTGTAAGATAAAATGAAAATCTAGTTAAGTACTAAAAGCAAAAGTAAGCAAGTTGGACTGACTTTTGGACACATTGTTTTGCTTGTTTTTTTGATAGGTGAAATGAGGAATGATTTATATATCACTGTAGAAAGAGGAGAATTTGAGAAAGGAGGGAAAAGTGTGGCCAGAAATGTGGAAGTGACAATGCATGTGGTCGACAGCAGTGGTCAAATTTTGAAGGTATCTTTGTTTTATGTTTTTCCTTGCTGTAGTTAACTTTGATACACTTTCTCATATGTAAGGTTTCTTTTGTGGAACTGTTTGAAGAGTACAAAAATGCTTTGGAAAGGACATGTTTATCTTTTGCTGACTGTGTGTATTCAAAGTGTTGCCACTTTGCTTAAAACATGTAGAATATGTCTATATAAAACAATATATATTTGTTATATTTCTGTGATGAATTACATTATTCAAATAAACACATAAAATTGTCAACCAAATAACTAATGATTCCATTAAGATGCTGGGAAATGTTGAAGCAAGATCAAGTTTGGGAGAAATTTGTATTTCCTAAGAATTCTTCTTAGAAATATTCGATTTTTTATATTACACAAAGCAACTAGTCTTGATAATTTTTAATTTTGTGTCTGATTTTAATAAATCAGGGATATTCACTTCAAAAGTCAGCACCGTGTATCAGTAAAAAAATCAATGTATGTTCGTTCTCATCTTTAAATTTTATTGTATACTACTGGTGATGACTCACAAACAGGCAATGGTTTAAATTTTAATTATTAATAGATGACTGCTTCTCGAAATTTTTCTGTACCAAAAAGATTTCTGCTCACATTTAAACTTTCCCTCACGTATTTTTATATTGGTTTTGTTTTGTTTTGTTTTAAATTTCAAAGTAGTATTTTCACATGTTCTGCATTATTTCATCATCAAAAACACATGAAATTACTACTTTGAAATTTAAAACAAAACTGTTATTGTTTTGGGCTGTGAGGTAACATAATGAAGAGTGACTACACAAATAGCCTGGTTCAATTTGCATGTTTGTGTATCTGAAGTGAAATTGTGCATATAGATCCCTGGCATGCAATATAGATACATTTTTATATGTTTACACACAAGTGTGTATGTGTATATATTAAACAAAAAAAAGATATTGAGATTATAATTGAAAAATGTCTGCCTTGCCATGGAGAGTCCATCGTGGGTGTTGCCAAGGGAGCTGTGCTAGCCTTTGCTTCTGCCTGATCACAGAATCCACATTTCTTTTTTAATGCTGGCACATATCACTGAAAGTGCCAGTGTTACAGGCTTATTTCAGATGACTGAAGATCTTGGGCCTGGGCTGTTCTGGTCTCCCTTCCATTTTTTTTGCTGGGGATAACATTGGCAGGACCATGTTGTGTCATGGGAATCCACAACACATGTGTTGCTTAAGCCTCCCTGATCACTCAATACACCCTGCTCAACGTCTTGATTCTAAATTATGTGAATGATTCTTGCCACTTCTAATTTTTTAATTGCAAATATAAAAAGAAGTGCTACTGGTTTTGAGGGTTCTAAGATACTGAACATTGTACCACATTTGGCATTTATGATATGAATATTAACATTAAATAGTCTGCCTTGGAAGAGCAGTCCTTGATGACATTTCACCAGTGAGCTAATCTATCCTTAATCATGTTTTTTCTTTATTAGGATTTTATCTCATTTGGCTCTGGAGAGCCACCAGCCAGCGAGTATCATTCTTTTGTGCTTTATCATAACAATGGCCCCAGATGGGCTGAGCTGCTGAAACTTCCTATTCCTGTGGATAAGTTCAGAGGAGCTCACATCCGCTGTGAATTCCGGCACTGTTCCAGTAAGTGGTGCTCATGACTTCTGCTAGTCTTCCCTGTTAGGGCTGTAGTCAGCACACGAGTTTCCACAGCACCTCAGGGAAAAGACAGCTGCATGAACTTTCTCTGTAATGCCTTTTTTACTTACAAAATTCTTGGTTTTTTAAAATACTATGAAACATTTTAGAGATGATTTTGAGGTAAAAATTGTGGCTGGTACCACATTCTGCATTCCAAGGTATGAGAGACAGGTTTCACAGAGGATAAACTTCTATATGTACCTAAGACTGCATATTTGGTGACTTAACAGTATTTGTTGTTAATATATACTAAATTATTTCAGAATACTCCCTTCTGATTTAAAGTGAGATAAAATAAGAACATTACAGGAAACAATGTGCAAATTAGAACATCAATTCAAGATAATCTTCATCTGACTAGCTGCAGCTCCAGTATACTTTGTTGCATTGTATACATTTATTGTGTCTAAAAAGTATACTATTATCTTTAAGTGCTGCTATTTATATATGCATTTCAGCAAAAGAAAAGGGTGAGAAGAAGTTGTTTGGCTTTTCTTTCGTGCCCCTGATGCAGGAAAATGGGAGGACTTTGCCAGATGGCACCCATGAGCTAATTGTACACAAGGTAATTTGAATTAGCAGTCATTAGCTGTAATGTTTCCACTGGAACTTTGAATGCCCAGAGACATTAAGTTGAGAAAGTCTGTATTGATTATCAAAGGAGTTATAATCTTGTCACCATTAAAATATTCATTGTTGATGGTTTAATATTCACCTTCTTTATATAAACTACAAAGGAATTCAGGTATGTGTTTCAGTGCACTGGCTTTCCTCAGTCTTACTGTTGTATCACACTGCGTTGTAATGATTTTCACAAAGGTAAGTTATTTTAACTTTGTGGAATTCTCTTTCCAAATATAAAAATTGTCACTTTGTTCAGAGGATTTTATGTGCTCCCAGATAAAGTTTAGATTTCACCATGAAAATTTGTAGCTATTCATTTAAAGTAACCTGTACAGATTTGTTAAATTTCAATGTCAATATACGATACTAATGTTCTAAAACCAAAGTTGCAACAGGCATAGTGGAAATTCTTCATTTTGTGACAGAGAAATGATGATTTATATAATTTAGAGATTTGGTCAATTGTTTTGTGCAGTACAGTTATTTTAACTGTTTTGTTTTCACAGTGTGAAGAAAATGCAAACCTTCAGGATTCTGGTCGCTACCTCAAACTCCCCTTTTCAAAGGGAATATCCCTAGGAAACAACAGCCAAGCAGTAAAAACCACTAAAGAGTCCTTCTGGATTACATCCTTTCTATGCTCCACTAAACTCACACAAAATGGTAGGAAATGTTGATTATTTAAAACGTGATGAGTTGAAATGAGTGTGATAGCTTGTCTTTTCCATGCCAAGCAAGCATGGATGTACTCAGAAATAGCTTGTGTTCTCTCTGTTTTATGAACTGGTTTTTTTCATAGTTTTTTTTTATATCCAGATGGAAACGAATGGATCATGATAAACCATTGTTTTTAAGTTTTTTTAAGTTCAAGAATGCTTTTTAGATGACCGTGATATTGGAATAAATTGCAGCACTTCTGGAATCAACTATCAAAACCCAGCTGCTTTATAAAACCGCTTAATCTGTTTGTTATAGAGTTTTTATGAAATACTTATTGTCAGCTTTAGGCTGTAGCAGTTTGTTTCTAATTAGGCATATATTGCTTTTTTGTTTCTCTTCAAACCAACAACAAATAGTTGCCCCACTGTCTGGGGTTCTAATAATAATTTTTGTTTACAGTACAGGAGTTATTTTGTAATTAATGTAAATAGATGTGTGGCATAGGGCATAAAATTTCCTCCTTCTTTTTTTTAACCATATTCTGAGTAAGAGGGTGTAGAATATCTGAATAATATTGATCCCCTTTTCAGCTCTGAAAGAGTTAACAATTATTTCAGCAGTACTTCAGAGGGTGGAAATATTTTCAATAGACAGGCTCATATTTTCTCCAAGGATCTTCTTTGGGAAGTTCATCTTGGTGAGTTTCCAAATCCCCATTCTTTTAAACAAAACTTTGCCAAAATCTATTGCATGCTCAGAAAATGAACATGGAGCAAAGCATGTGGATATTTGGTCATGTGAGCATTACTTCAGTTATCCCTGAGAGAATGTAGCTATAGTATTAAAAAATACAGGATTAAAAACTTCTGTGTATTTAATTTTTAGTAAACATTTTATTGGTATTTTTGAAAATTGCTGGTCATTTTTTAATTAGTTTTTAAGTTTGGAGATTTTTCTGAATGCCTCAGAGATTCATCTGTTGTTTACAAACAACAATGTCCAGTCTGAAAATGAATTGAAAATTATTCTGTTGTCTGGCTATGGGGTGGGGAAGGACCCCAAACCCAGACTTGTAAAGGGTGTGACTGAATTAGACTAAAGCTTTACTCGCTTGCTGGGAAATTTTACTCAGCTGTCATTCTCTCATTGATTGTTCCCACATGCCATCAGCTCTCATGCATATTAAGATTATGGGGACTGGGGGACGGAGTGTGACTCCTAGTTGTTGGGATCCATAACTTCCTAACCCTGGGTACTTTGGAGGAGTTATTAGGATTATTTCCAAACAGTTTTGAGAGACCTTCTAACCAGGGGAGTCTGTGCATTCATCATGGCTAAGAATGCGTCCTTATCTAACTGTTCTACCAGTTAGTTTTTCCTTCACTTTTCCTTTTGATCCTGGATAGTAAATCAGTTAATACTATCAAAAAATATACTAGCTTTTATCTATTATATTCTTAGATGGGTGGTTATTTTTCATTACTCTGTAAAACCTTGAAAGAGTGAGAGAGAACACAGTATTTTTCTACGGAGTAGTTACCAAAACAGTCTTAGTTTCTGATGTATAGTAGGGATCACTAGCTGCAAGAGAGTCAGGATTCTTCCAGTAAGTCTGGATATTTTAGCTGTTGGCATCCACTTGTTTTTCAGCACTGATCTGTACATCCCTGGTCAGCAGCTGTTCAGCAGCAGAGCAGCACGTCATAGAGTATGGCAGAGATGTAATCCTTCTAGCTGCATTTAAAAAAGAAAAAAACCAAACAGTGAATCTCTAAAACAAAAGTATAACTGGGCAGCTTTCTGAGTAACCCTGGTTTGGAGGAAGCGTTGGTGACCACAGAAGCAGCCTGTTGGAAGAGACATGCTGACTGCCAGTTCTGAAATTCAGTCTTTTCCTCCTGAAGTAGTAGTGGCATAACAAGCCAGTTTCTGATGTCTCAGGATTTATATGAGAGAGATGGAAAATCAACCCAAGCCACTTTCTTAAACCCATGATTCTAAGCCTTCTGTTAAACCTAGCTCTTTGGATTTAAGTTACATGCTTTGAGAAGGGATGTGTTTTATTTGGTAGGGATAACTTTAAATATACAGACCTTGATTATTTTGAAGGTAATGGATTGGAAATTTTTTTATTCTTCAGCAAAATTAATCATCACCAATGACTTTGTCCCTTTTCCAAAACTATGATTTCCTAGTAGCCTGTTTCTGTGGGCAGTTTTGTATTCTCATGTCTCTTACTATATGACACACCGCTATCCGTTTCCCTTGTGATTCATATGTCAGATTTTCTATTTGTGTCATTTATGCTTGGACTATTCGCTAATGTTATCTTAGAATGTCTTTCCTTCTTAGCACTTCCCTTGAAATAAGTCCTTTGAAGTGAGTGTCTTAGATTTGCTTTCTTTTTCTTTTTAAATCCCCCAACAAATCCCTAAAATTGAGTGTCAACTGTTTTCTACCAAGTTCCTTCAGCAAACCTGTAAAGAAGAGTTTTTCCTGCTCTGAACTGACAGCTTCAGCTAGTCTTGCTACTCATCAGCTTGAGCTGAGACTTAAAGTTTAGAAGTACATTTAATTATCCAAAAGACAAATGTACTTCACTGGATTTGTAAATCTTGTTTTCTGAAAAATTCCTGACAGAAATATAATAAGACCTATCATTTGTCCTTGATCTTTGGGATGTGTCTGTGATCATGTGTGGGACTCTGTCACTCAGTGCAACTCTTTTTTCTTTTGCCAGCACAGCTTGAAGCGAAACAAAAATGTAACACATAAATGCATCAAAACAATTTGTCCATCAAAAGCAATTAACACAGCAAAATATTTGTGGAATCTTATGCTGGTTGTTTGCTATTGACACCTATGGCAAAATTTGAATATAGGCGGAGATTTATTTAATGTTAATAAACTGAAAATTATTACTTCATTTTTTGTGGAATAGAAGAACTTCCCTGAAGCAAACCAGGAAAGAGATTACACAAAGATGGGTGTTGTTCAAATATTACTTGAGTCTGAAAACAGTCTGTGGTAGAAAGCAGCCTAAAAGATGCTGGACTGAGAGGAAAACTTGCTATTAACTTCTTACTTTAAAAACTACTGAGAAAACTTCAGAAGCACTGGCTCCTTTTAACACAATGCTGGGCAGTGATCAGCTAGATGTAGTTCAGCTTAAACTGATGGGAGGATTGGATGGTGTTTGAGGTTTTCTGCTTCAAACCACTAGGCACTGAGAATTTCTGAAAACCTGGTCAGTGAAGCCTGGCAGTGGTAAACTTGAATATAGAAGGGATTTGGGATTTATTTAATTCAACAGTCAAAAATATGTGTAGCTTTTACTGAATACAACATGAAAGGAGCTCTGCAGATGTGTCTGAGTTCAGCAAGGAAAAACTGTTGAAAAACCAAGACAAGTTTGCAAAACTATTTTAGGATATTGAATGGTATGGAACAAGAAATTCTCAATCTCAGTCAAGGTGGGTTTTTTAGTACATCTGTGAGGCAGTAACACGTGTCCAAAGATTATTAAATGTAGAACTTATATTCAAGACAGGTGGAAGGGCAGATATGTTAATTGGGCCATCCATCCATGATGAATTTTATGCAAGTACTTACAAGAAATCATGGGTGAAAAAATCAACATATAACTAATTCAGATATACTGCAAGATGAGTTTTTCAAAGACAAATCATGCCAGAATAAAATTCTTAATCTTTCTTGTCAAATTTTTGATGTTTATTATCAGGAGGAAATGCAGCACTTCAATAATGTAGCACATGAGAAAACATATGGATTAGAAATAAGAATTTTCAAACAGGCAAATAAAAATTAAAATGGAAGAGGAAGGTTGCACTATCGTGGGAGGAATTTCCTTCCTGAGCAGATGGAAAATACTACTAGATCTGAAGAAATCTCTGGGATTTATCTCTGTTTTAAAGGACTGGAAGGGTGTGGAGATGAGAGAAACTGCTAAAATCTGACACAGTTTTCTGCTAATATGTTGTTGAAAGGTCTCTTCAGTTGAGAGGGACAAAAACAAAATATGATACAACAAAACATTGTAACTTTGATTTAAATAACTAATGAGAATAAATAGAAATTAGATTGAGTCTAATGGTAGAGAATGCAGGATACACTAATGGAGACTCCTGGGGATCCTTCTCTATCCAGGGAGCTGAGTAGTGTTAAACAGGAGAAGCATCATATTGGTGACATAAATATGTCTGTCTAAAAGGTGCTCAAATCCTAGAACATAGATGTCAGGTGTTTACAACAGATACATGAGCTTGCTAATGATGTAATCTTATCTATAATGTAGTTATCATTTTGGTTAAGAAAGCTGAAGGACAAGGAATTAAAACTGGAGGAAGTTTGGACACACTCAGAATCTTTTAGCTCAGAATTGTTCATTTTCCAGAAGAGATTTTTTGCTTGTTAATCAAGTGGGATCTTAGAGGCATCGTATTGTTCTCTAAAAAGAGATAGACAGATGAGTGTTTCAAATATATTCAATCTAGTAGTTAGGAGGTGGTTTCTCAGAGTAACTCTGAAAGGCATCTTTCAATGGGATGAGAGAGAGCAAAATAGTTGCTTTATTTAAGATAATATCTGAACGAGACTGCATGAGTTGCCACAGGAGACTGATTTTAATGACTCGGTACCATGTCCTTATGTTTGTATTGGTGGAGCAATTACGGAATGGAATGAAAATCTCTTTTTGGGAAGATCTATTATAGCAAATCTGAAGGTTTTCTTTTGTTTGAATGATATAAAATTTTGCTGAGTGGACTGTAATAGTAAAATTTAAAGAATGAAATGCTGCTTTGCTTCCAACTTTAATCTTGTATTTTGTTTTTGCAGGAGATATGCTTGACCTTCTGAAGTGGAGAACCCACCCAGACAAAATTGCAGGCTGCCTCTCAAAATTAAAAGAAATTGATGGTTCAGAAATAGTGAAGGTATATATCCTTCTAAACTTTTAGATGATATGAGGAAAATAATATATTTTCATGTTGCAGAAATATATATTTTAATAACACTCTTATTCTTTCTCAGTTTCTTCAAGATACACTAGACACTTTATTTGGGATTTTAGACGAAAATTCTCAAAAATATGGATCAAAAGTATTTGATTGCTTGGTAAGTTTTGTTTTGTGATCATGCTTAACACTAGCTAAAAGCTAAGTAAAACAAAAAAAAAGTATTGGTTTTTTTTCTTTTTCTCTCACATTAGGTTCACATAATAAATTTGCTGCAGGACAGCAAGTTTCACCACTTTAAGCCAGTAATGGACACTTACATTGAAAGTCATTTTGCAGGAGCGCTTGCATACAGGTGAAGTCTGTACTTTTTCTCTCTGACTTAATACTGACAGTTATTATTAAACTAAAAGAATCAATCCTTAGGTTAAGGAAATAGTGTATCCCTGTTAATATCATTCTACTGCATATTTAATGCTGGTGTTATTGGCCACTCATCAGAGATCTAGTTGCTCTTCAGCAGACTTAAAGCTAAGTGTACAATTGAGTTTGTGCTGATCAGTGAAATCTAGTCATGTATTTTATATTTTGCCGGTGTTTGTCATATGACAGCTATTGGTTTGCATTGTATGTGCAAAGTTAATCCTTCTCCCACTTCTGAGTTATAATACTTTCTGATGTGCTCTTATAGAGATCTTATAAAGGTTCTGAAGTGGCATATTGATCGAGTCACTGAGGTGGAGCTTCATGATCACATACAGGAAGTACTAAAGGTAATAAAAGTTATTGAAGACAAGTACAGTAATTTCACGCATATAAGGTGCACCCTTTTGACTGAAATTTTGATCAGAACCTGGAAGTGCACCTTATACCCTAATGGACCTTATACATGAACAAAGTTCGGAAATCTGCCAACCCGAAAGTGCGAACCAAGCCAAGCCGCAGAGCCCTGCCAACCCCGCCATCCCTTGCACCACCCGCCGTGTCCCGGCCCACGCCCAGGGCTTTGCGGTGCTGCAGGCACACCAAGGCCCCATGGCCCTGCCCACTGTGGCTCCGGTGGGCTTGCAGCCCCCAATGCAGTGCCGCGCTCACCCCACACACACGGTGCAGCCACGCAAACCAGCAAGCCAGGGCTCTGCGCTCCCGCCCCGTGCCGCGCTGCGCCTGGGGCAGGGTCCGGGCAGCGGTACCTCTGCCCGCAGAGCCCCTCCTGGCGGCTCCACTGGGCTCTCGGCAGCCCCACGGGCACAGAGAGTGTGCGGTGCTCCACCCGCAGGTCCGCCCAAGACAGCAGCTCTTTGGCCCCAATGCCCCAGTGGGGTCCACCGCCTTTCCTCCCATGTCACCCGTCCCACCACCCTCTCGCCTCTCCCGCACAGCAGCCCTGGCCCGCAGCTCCCCTATGCCCTGCACTCACCACACAGAGCAGTCCCACCAGGCGCACCCGCCCTACCCTGGGGTCTCCATGGTGGCAGCCCCGCTGCCCACTCAGCTCAGCGCTGCAGGTCCGCTCTTGCTAAAAAAGTGCACCTTATATGCTAGTGCACCTTATATATGGACAAAGTACAGGAAATTGCTGACAACCTGGAAGTGCACCTTATACTCTGGTGTGCCTTATAGGTGTGGAATTACTGTATATATTTGAATGATGTATTCATATGGTACACACAGGTTTAATTTAGGGAATGAAGCAGAATATATATAAATGATAGAACAGTGTCCTGGTTTAGGGGACAGGTGTTGCCAGAAAAAGGCTGGAGCTTTTCCTAAAATGGAGAATGAAAATCCCCTCCCTCCCACTTTACTATCATTTGGAAATTAAGGAGCTCTCAGGCAGAAAAAGTATGGGTTTAGGAATAACAGTTCTTTACTGATATATCTACAAGACAAACAAGAACAGCAGCTATAAAAGAAACAGCAATAAGACAGAACAAAACGCAGTCCGTTTCCCAGTCCCAGACACTCTTCTCCACGTGGTCCCGGTGGGGAGCAGGGCAGGTCCCTCACAGCAGCAGCAGCACAGCAGGAGCAGGGAGGCGAGGCAGGGCCATGTCCCAGGCAGGAGAGAGAAGGTTTGCTCACCGCTCGTGGGTCCTGGTGCTCAGCGCTGCTCTCAAAGGCAGGAGGTGGTAGCAGTGCAGGGGCATGCAGGCAAATCCGAACCGAAGGGAAGAAGCCAGAACCTCTCTCCTCCGCGTTCGAGCCAGCAAGTGTCCCACCAGGGAGGAGAAAAGCAACCCAAACCCCCCAACCACCAGCAATCAAAGCCAGCCAACCCTCATCCACATCCTTTGTCTTGAGCAATTAACAGCTCCACCACTGCCCTGCTAGGCCTTTAACATGATAATGGAAGAAATTCTCAGCTTCTTTACCAAGGGAAAGAATAGATCCAGCCCTCCCCAACTCCCAACAAACAGTTGTACTAATTCTAAGGAGCTGCAGACTTTCAGTGCAGTCAGTTTATTCATTATTCAGCACGTTGACCATTGAGGCTCACTACCATTAGTCTCTGGAGCTCTATGTTCCTTACTGAATGAGGCAAAGGAATCACATATAGATCACACTGGTGGTGTGAACATCCATTGCATGAATCTAAATGGCAGACATGCGTGCTGACCTAAGGGTTCAGTCCTACACCAGGGAATTCTTCTGGTTATGGTGGTTGTGGTTGTTCTTGTTGCACTGGTCTCTACCATCAGAAGAGCATGACATGCCATCAGGCTGAATTAAACAATACAACAATCCCTTTGAGACAATACACAATTTGGAAATGAAATATCCGTGTGATACCCTTTAGTATTTTACTATGCTGCTGTGAAATTTGGTGTCTTTATAAGAAGAGTGGGCAATATTGTGAATTTGCATTCCAACAGTTTTGCAACTTAATTTGAGCTTTTTTTTTTTTTTTTTTTTTTTTTTTTTTTTTTTTTTTTTTTTTTAGTGGGGGAGAGTGGGAGGAGAAAGTGTTGAGTGCTTGCTTGTTTGTTTTGTTTTTGATGTTTTATTAAAATGTTTTTAGTGTTTCAATAGAGAGATTTACCAAAATTAACTAATGGGATCCAGTTTCAGACTCTTATTTGAATGTTATAATCATAGCATGTGTTCCGTTTGGAGATGAACTTGCTCATTTTTGTGAGTTCTCTCTGATTTTGGCATTTGTAGGCACAGGAATATATCTTTAAATACATAGTTCAATCTCGAAGATTATTCTCCATTGCTACTGGTGGACAAAATGAGGAGGAATTTCGCTGCTGTATTCAAGAGCTCCTTATGTCAGTACGCTTCTTCCTGTCTCAAGAGAGCAAAGGAACCAGTGCTTTATCCCAACTACAAGTAAGTTTTCTTACTCGTTGGCATTTTCCACATTCAGTATAAAAAAATGTTCAGAAAGAAAGCATATTTTTCCTAGAGCAAAGTGGTATCTTCAGCTTTCCATCCTACAGTGTGAAATTTTCATACCAGCATCTTCTAAATATACTTGGAATAGATAATCCTAAACCTGATATTTTATTCTGAATTATAATAATTATGTTTATGCATACAAATAAAACAGTTTCTCTGTTTTGGTCTTTTTACTGCTTAGTTTAACCACACTGACACTGAAGAATTTGAGCCACACAAAAGACTACTATCAGAGTTTTCACATATTACAGAAATTTTTAGGTCTTGATGAACCATATGGTTTAATACTCAGATGATATATTTATGTCATTTGAGACTACAAAAATGGGCTAGTGCTAAAGTGTAGAGGCAAAGCACAGAGGAGACAGCTCTCTGTATTAAATGCTCATAAATATATCATCCTCTTCCCATGTTTCTGAAAAAAGAGATGGTTAAGATCCTGTTAAGAATTAATATTTTCCAAATTGCTTTTAGAAAACTGTTCCACCAAGAAAATGGCAGATCAGAGAGAACAGAGTTAGAAAGGTAGTTCTTCCATCTCCTATGTGTAAGCAGCTGGAGTTAGAAGACAACAAAAGGATACAAACAACCACATTTAGAATTCTTTTTTGGTATTTTTGCTCACGTTAGCCTGTTCTGCCACCGGTGTGAGTAAGTAACTTTTCACAGTCAGCAGGATTTAGAGAAAAAGAAGGGAATGTCAGTTTTAGCTTCTTTTGTCTGGCTTTTTACAGTGTTTTGTTTTCATATTCATCAATGACTTTCTAACCCATTTTAAGGATTGTTGAAGGAAGCCAAGAATACCAGTGCTGTCTCACTCCAAAATAAAAATGTTCAGTATTTGAGAAATGGGAGATACAGAGGCTGTTACCTTAATGCGAAGTAAACCAAAACAACTGCGCACAAATATTTTTGTGTCATTTCAGCTAGATTCTGCCATCCTTTCAAAATTTTTCTATCACAGAGACACAAGTGTATTTAATGAATAAATATTTCTGTTCTGAGTTGAACTTTCACTTTATCCAGGGAGAACTTAACAATCATTAGATACTACTTAAAGGAAATAGTCACAAGTGTAAGTCTGTTAATGAATGTGGGGCTATTTTAAAACTATTACCTGTCTTGAAACCAGGTATTTCTCTGGAGTTACTTAAATTTCTGTAATTATTTAAATTCTATAAATGTCAAAACTGTTCTGACTGTCCATTTTTGCCCTGTTCCTCTAGGCTGTGTTTCTCAACTCGTTCCCATCAGTCTACTCAGAACTTTTGAAGCTCTTTGATGTGAGAGAAGTGGCAAATTTGGTTCACGATGCTTTGGGCAGCTTGCCAACAGTCATGCATGGGGACGAGTCTCTTCAAGCTGTTAAATTGCAGAGCATTGGGAAAACTGTAGAGAGTCACCTGTACACTAACCCAGGTAAGGTTACCCTGGGTTGCCTGAGGATGAGGAGCTCAGACTGTGTGCTTGGTACCTGGGGCCAGCAGTTGCTGAAAGGAATAGTGTTCCTAAGGAACAGTTCTTGAAGCACTGCTCTGTGTAAGCTGCAAACCACTGTGCTAGCTAATGCACTGGAAGTAAAAGGAATACAGGAAATAGCAATTTATTCAAACATATGAAAAGAGGAGAGTTCGTAACATCTTCTGTTATCTAGAGCTAACCTCATTGGCTGCCTAAAAAGAAACAGATGACAATTTTCCTGCCAGTAAAGTTAATTAGTATTTTTTATTTCTTCCACTTTTCTTCCAGCCTCCTGGGTATTTTGGTCTTTGGACTCATCCCTCTTGATGCTTGTAGAATGTCCAAACTGATGTTCTACATATGCCTGTAGCCAGAAAAATGTCTAACTTTGTTATTTCCCATACATCAGTGTCTTGCATGCTTGTATGATTTCTTTTATGCATTAAATATTAATATAGCTTCCTTTGAGAAAGAGTTAAATCTGTTTAGCTGGGAAGAGTTAGCGCTAATGACAGAGAAACACATCTTGAACCATGTCTTTCTTGACATGGTTAAACAGGAATTGACAGAACTCCAACTGTTTTTTTATCTGAGGGCACTACTTTGGGCTTGCAAATTCAGTAGCTTTGAAAATGAAAGGTGCATAAGTGGAACATCTGGGTTTTATCCTCCAAAAAGGATCAGTTTTCTTTTTCTTGGAATCATCACTGATACAATATGTCAACATGTTAGCAGTAGAGACATTACATTTATAAGTAAAATCCTGCAAAAAAACCCTCATGTTGATAAAGCCTGCATCTTAGCTAATTGATAAGCTGTGGTGCAGCTCTTTACCATATGAAAATTGTTACATGGCAAGAAATGTTGTATTTTCCCAAAATACGAGGATTTGGACTTCTGTGCAAGGGTAGTTGCATAGAACTCTTCCTTCTAGTGAGGCAAACCATTCAAAGCAGATAGAGGAGAGGTTTAATTATATGATTTAGAAGATATAGATCTATCAGTCATATTTGAAGCTAGGAAAAACTTCAAGTTGATGCTTGATTTCATATGTTAGTTTTAATGTGATTGTATTGTATATAACTTACTCCTTTTCTTTGTTTCATTGTTTCTGAACCATGCCTGTGTTTTCCTTCAGCCCTACAGGCAATTTTTTCTTTCACCTGAAAACAGTTCCTGTCTACAAGTTTTGAGCTAGTTTCCCTACTAACTGTTATGAGAACAGGCATATATGTTTGGTTTTGGAATTGCAGTGATAGCTGCTTTTTTGGCTTAAGCATTTGCTTCTCCTGACATCCTTAAGTACAGTGTTTCATCCAAAAAAGAGGGTATAAAATTGAATAGATCAAGTAAAACTACTAAAACCAAGAGCAACTTCCTTGTTTCTTATTGTTCAAGGAGAATGCTGTTTATTTATTTAAAAGGTTCAAATTTTCCAAGCAGGCTGAAGCTTTGATCATCTGTTTAGATACAGTTATTGAAATGAATATTGTCTTTCTGAAAGTAATCTTTACAATATATTAAACTGAAAAAAGTATGTCTCTGCAGATGCTTTACCACTGTATGGAAATTAGGGAGGAAAGCTGTGCTGTGTATTAAATGTTAATGTTGCATAGGAAAGTCACAAGGATTGCCCAGAGTCTAAGATTGCCCTCTTTCTAATTATGCCAAGCACATACTTGAAAAACTCTGTGTCATGATTTTTTTCTTGTCTTTCTGTATAATATTTGTAAAGGGCAAATATTAGCATTTTAAACAGTCAGCTAATTTGACTTCCTGCACAGAAGAAAAATTAGGACAGTGAGTGATGGCTCAGAGTTCTGATTATTACACCATTCCTTGTGCTCATTAATTTTTCTATATCCAGTGGCTGACATTGCAGCTGACAATTAGGAAGAAAAACAGTAACCAGAGACAAATATTGTCTAAACTTTCTCACCTAGTCCTTGGTTTGCATCAGAGGAGAATGAGCCTGCTCTCCTCTTCTGTAACACCACTACAGCTCTGCACCTAAACAGATCAAGACAGAGGGTTTTTTAGATGCTGTGCTTGTAAGGAATATATTTAAAGCTGTGTTATATGCCGTAATTGTTTCAATAACTGGCACTATTCCCTCCACTATATAATTGCAAATAATTATAACATTCTTTATGCTAGTTCATTTGGTTTGGTAAAACAGACTTTCTAATCATTTTATGAAACTTTTGCAAAAATGGGATACTTGAAACAGTTGAATGAGGATGCTCAGTTTTGCCTGAGATGCCTCAGGCCACATCATGTGTAAGAGTTAGCTATTTACAAGTCAGGGGCTGCTACATGTAGATTTTTGGTCTTCAAAATGTAGTTGGTGATGCTGCACTTACGGGTAAGCAGTGCACAGAGTAGATGGCACCTCAGGTTAAGTGCCAAATGCTGTGTGAGCTCACCAGGAAGCTATCTAGATTTAACCAAGAAAAAACACCTTGGCACAGGGCTACTCCTGGTTTCTTCTGACCTCCTGGACTGAGGGATTTGAGTTGCAGCTGCAAGAGAAGACCTGTGGCCCAAACAGTACTGCTCATACACAAAATGTGTGAAAGAGCTACTATTACTGCTCTGTGATTGTTGTGGAGTTGAGTGACAGCAGACACACGACTGACACCGAGAATGGTTTTCCAACACTTTATTATTCCCCTGCACAATATTTTAAAGCCTTTTTCTTCAAATGTATAATACCTGTGTGCCTTTTACTCTTTTGTGGTTGGTCAATATATATCAGCATGCTTTTCCTTCAGTGCTGTTCACTGTCTTATAGAGCTGCACCACATTCGGGATGAGGCTTGGCCACAGCCCCATTCCTTATGTCCCATAATCTGTTCTCCTACAGCTGAATAGTGATTGGATTGAGCTTTCTATCACCTGCTGGCCAGCAAAGTACCCCAACCACAGAATCATAGGCTGCTTTATACAGTGAACCCTTCATCTTTTCTCTTGATGATGGGTTGCCAGATAGTCAAGAATTTGATATCTGTAGGGCCTAAGAGAGCACAAGGAGGAGGAGCTGTCCCCCGTAATCTAGGGGCTGTCTTTTTTATTCAAATAGAAAAGTCCTTCTTTATTGTTTCAGCTGAAGACATTAGCTCTGTTTTTTCATCCAGCAGGAATCAATAAGCAGATTTAGCAGGGGGCATCAGAGGGTAGAACTTTCCTAACCACAGATCTGCCCATTCACCATCTCCCTGCCTGGTTTCCCTTTGACCCTAGAAATCTTGCAGTGGATGGGTCAGTGGCAGCTGTGCACACTTGACATCTCAGAACACTGGGGACAGCACTTGGCTAAGCCAGGTTATGAGGTAGAGAAAAAGAAGATGCTGCCTTGGTTTCATGGAGAAACTTCTCCGCATTTGTGTTGCTACAGGTAGGAGCTCTCAGGCCCATTCTGATGAAAATCTGCTGAGGCACTTGCAGTAATTAGCAGTAACTGGAGAGAGGCTATTTATTGCCCAGTGTTGAGTTTCTGTGCCACTGGTTTTCAATTGATTGATGGTCATTTCTGTACTGCCTTACAGCCTGTATTATTTTCTTTAGTAGGAAGATATGGAGGTACACCTGAATAAATAATAAGTAGGAAACATCCATTTATAAAGAGCAGGAAAGCTTTTATTTCAAAACTAAGAATATACCTAAATAATGTGTACAAATGAACTTTTCCATATGACTTGTCTTTTGTTATACAGATGACTAGACAGTGAAGACAAGGGAATAGTAAAGCATAACAAGATTAGTGCTGTCTTTCTGCAAGCAAAAGAAACATTAGACAAATAAAATCTCAGAATAAATATATCTTCTTCTCCCTTATAGAAAAGATAAAGAAAATAATTGAGGGGGGGAAAAGTGTGTATAGAAAGTGTAATCCACAAATATCTGCTTGGCAAAACTTTTTTGAAAGAGTAATTTTCCAGTTAAAAAAATCAATTTTTAGCATATAATTGCATTAATGAACAAAGGGAGTAGATGAATATATTTCTATACTGCAGGTTATATTCATTTGAATTTTAAAAGAGGCAATTATTCAAATACATTTCTATGGGAATATAATTTCTCTAATTATATAAAAAATTTGAAAACAACAACAAAATGAAAACAGTTAATATCCTTACCATTTATCAAGCTGTGAACAATTGTTTAAAGTGTTATCATGAGTGTAAGTATTAGGGCTCTTCCCATGTAATATTGTCTTTAATTGTAATAAAAAGAAATAGAAACAGGTAGCATGTTAATGATGTTCTTGTGTAATTTTCAATGAATTCAGGACTGCAAGTAACCAAAGGGATGGGTTCAGAAAAATGAAATAGTGGAAAAGGCAAATTATTTTATGTAGACATCAGTAGACTAAGTTGCTCATACTCAGTAGAAGTGAGCAATCTGGAAAAGTGAAAATTCTGAAAAAAATCTGAAAATACTGCTGCTAGTCTGTAAAGTAGAACTCTTTTGTAGAATAAGTTCCTGATGAAGTCTGTCATAACCTTGGCATATCAATGGATCCTGTCACATGGCAGGAACACTCATTGTTTTGAATACAGATATTACTGTTCTACCTTTTTTTAATTTATTTTGTATGACAGTTCAAGAAATACTTAAAATTTCTTCTATATGTAGTATATTCCACACAGTGATGTTTGTTTCCATCCATGATACAACATAGTGACTTTCAGTATATTGTTTACTCTTCAAACATTTGCTGACGATTGTGAAGTAAAAACTTCTGCGTATCAAAAATGTTGGTTAAAGCAAGCAAAAGCTTCTGCTTATCAGAAATAGTTTTGGACTGAGGACACATTTTATATACGTATTAAAATTAAATTACTCAATGAGAAGCTCCTATTCAGGAATTTTTTCATTTTTTCCAGATTCTCGATGCATTCTTCTTCCAGTAGTTTTACATCATCTCCACATGCATTTGCAAGAGCAGAAGGACCTTATAATGTGTGCCCGTATCCTTAGCAACATTTTTTGCCTCATCAAGAAGAACAGCTCAGTGAGTAAATACCATGTCACATTCAGTTGAACTTCTTTATATGGCTCAGTGACATTTAATGGCACAAGCTGGACCTTGCCCAAGAGCATTTTAAAGTGTTCTGTGTGTAATGAATCTGCATAAACATGTCATTTTGATTTTTCCATGACTCTTTTCTTTCCGTGCATTAGTATTTTAATTGTATCATATAGTGTTCTGACAAGCTTTTGCACTTCTTGAGCTTTGTGTTGGAAAGGCAGAAATGTCTACTTTCTTTCAGGGGCATTTTCTGTTGTGGGCTGTATACTCTTAGGGGTCACAGGGCTGATATAGGTAAAGAGGTCGACATGAGTATTGCAAGGGGGATTGCACTTAGTTAATAAACTTTGTGGCCAATTTGATGTTTGTGATTTAACGTGTGAAAGCTGCATATGAGAGCTCGCTTAGACAGGTGTATTGCAAATGGGAAGGTGATGATAGGTTCTGACAGGCAACAGACTATAAGACAAAACCCTACATTGCCTGTAATTAGTGCAACACATGCATGTCAAGGCCAGCATACATGACCTTGTAATGCATTAGTGAGAACTCCTTTATGTATTTCTTCATTCCATACCCCTTTCAGCAATTAAAGTTGCTCTGTCAGTGATTTGATATGGGTGTGGCTTGCACATTTGTGACTGTAACAACATACTCCTTCCATCTGCTCCTGGATAAGAATAAAACCTCATCACAGGATAAAGTGATAGCCACTAAAGCAGAACTGTGGTTTTGGGCTGGGAGAAAGGTTTGCATATCTGGCCTGAATTTCAGGAGATCTTCCATTTGGAGTCACTATGCCAGAGATGTACACAATTAGGTATCTACATAAAGTGGGTATCTATACATTGGATATCTACAAGTGGATATCTACATAAAACTCTCCCAAATGTTCAGGATATGCAGCTACCATTTTTAGTATTCTTTCATTAATTGAGACTATTAACAAATTGGTGACTTGTTTTTTGATACATCAGTACAGAGTTTCAGTGCTTCCATTATAATCAAGATAATTTAGAGATTGAGGGAAGAAGTGAATTTGCAGTAAGGCTGTTGCTTATTCCAAAA
The DNA here is from genome assembly GCA_009812075.1 of Sialia sialis. Taxonomy (NCBI): domain Eukaryota; kingdom Metazoa; phylum Chordata; class Aves; order Passeriformes; family Turdidae; genus Sialia; species Sialia sialis. Next base: position 2,946,039 of record VRYO01001878.1, read on the forward strand.
GTAGTTTGTAGTAGTAAAGAGAAGGGTCCTCATGGTGGATGCAGTTCCTAAATACACTGTGTGCTGTCTGTTTTCATAAGAAGCCAGACTCGCAGTCCTGTGATGCTAGATTAAGTGACAGAGAAAATGGCTTGGCCCTAGATTTAACTTAAGTCCAAAAAGAAATTTTGAATTTTGTGACAAATTATATGCTTTAGAGTGTCTAGGAAGCAAAATTAAACACTATTAAAAAACCCAAATCACTCCTACACCTCAATGTCAGCAAAGTTGATCTATTTGTTTGTCAGTTGGCTTTTAGCTTGGTTTTGTGCATTTGGTGATGAAGTGTTTCTTTCTTTGAAGAGGGCTCATGTTAAACAATGGACAAAATTTCTCAGATTAAGATGATGGTTTCTGCTGCAGTGGAGACTTAAAACAGTCTTTAAGCAGGGAAAACATTTCCATCTGAATTAAAAAGGCGAAGTAGTTACAACTTGACTTTATCAAATGTTTTTATGCTGGTAACCCAAGTGTTAATGGTCTGTTTTGGCAGTAAACACTTTGATTCCTTTGTTTTGATGTTGTGTACAAGCAGTTGCAAGCTCACATAAATGACCAGTTTGTGGCACTCAGCTGCTGGGAAGCAATGTAGCTGGGTCTTACTGATGAAGCAGGTCTTGAAGGTCGAGCACCATCTGCTTATTTCTGGTGATAGTTTCAAAGTGTAAAACAGGATTTGGCTTTTTGGATTTTAAGCCTTTCTTGGCAATTTCCTCAGAAGATATACGAGTGTTACCTATAAAAATCTTGCCTGAAAAGTTTTTGTATATTATTTACTGCTTTCTTCTCAACATCAAGTGCAAAATAGACTTATGCTAATTTGATGAACACCTAAATATTCAAGGACATCACTATAACTGTTGTCCGTGATGTAATAAAAGGAAAACTGCTGGGAGAAATAAATAGAATTTAGCAATATCTGATTTAGAGAATAGTCCTTGTGTCTTGAATGTAGCATTCATAGTCAACTGTAATTTGTTTTTAAAACTACATTAAAGGAATCATGCTTGTGGTCATATTTATGTTTTAAAATCTTAGATGTTTTATTTATTATTTAAGGAAAAATCAGTCCTGGAAGAAATTGATGTGATTGTAAACAGTCTGCTAGATATTCTATTAAGGACCATACTAGAGATCACCAGCCGACCACAACCATCAGGCTCTGCTCTGCGCCTCCAGTTCCAGGATGTGACTGTAAGTTTCTTGCAATGAAAGCACTCAAAATTGTCACTGGTTGGACTACGAGATTTGTGAATATATTGTAATTCACAGTGTTAGACTTTGTGTATAAAACCTTTCTTGCATTCTACTCATTTTTACTAGAAATAGTAATTTTTTTTCAATAAGTTTGTTTATAGACTGTGACCAAAAACACAAAACAAAGCAAAAAAACAAGCCCAAAAGATAACATTGCTTTTGAGATTTTCAGGTTAGTAATGATTTCAGTATGCTCCTTTTGTTTGCAGTTTAATAGTTTTCTAAAACTCTCTTTCAGTCTGAACTCCTGAAAGCAGAAGAGGATCAATCGCATACAAAAAACGCATACATTTTTCATGATGAAACAGCTCTAAAGATGCCTGCAGAATTTGTGATAACTTGTACTAATCTAAATTTATTACTTGAGAGGCATTTTGTTGTTCTCGGGGCTGAGCATTTGAGTTTCGTTTTTGTCACATGAAGCTGAGCATACAGGATAGATTTAGAAGGTTAGCAAATGATGTTTTGGTGAACCTGCTGTAACAACTCATGACAATTAGAAGGTTGAAATACAGGCATTTACAGAAAAAGCCTTGATCAAATAAAATGAAGTGTTATTCTGTTTTGTTTGCAGCAAGGTTTTAGCTTTCCTTTTCAAGGGCAGATTTGTTCTAATATAGCCAGGAATGTGACCCCAAGAAGATGTGAGTGGTTAGCATTTTGTGCAGAAAACATACTATGTTGAGTGATTTATCATCTCATTATACATTTATTAATTGCTCAGTGTTCATACTGTAACTGATTTTGTTAATGAATAGGGTGTTGCTTTTCAAACCTGAATTTCCTCAGACATCAAACATTTCAAAGATATTTAATAGCTGTAGAAAAAAAATATTGTTGGGGTTTTTTTGCTTGTTCTCTTTTTACTTTAGCCCCACAGAGAGAAAACTGTATATGGAGTATTTTATGGAGCTGACCAAGTTGTGTAATTACATAACAGCTTTAATCACTGGTTCAACAGCAATATACATCTAAGAATTTGGGAGTTTTAAATTACAAAATTGCAAATGTATGCTGTGTGGCATGTCAGGGTACCACAAGAAAATCTAAGCTGAAGAAAGGGTGGCAGTGTAAGACTGTTAGTGTAGCAAAGCTCTGATCTTATTGGTTTCTTATGAGATATCCCCTTGCTTGCAGATTACATTTTCATTAAACACCATGACAGCCTAATTCTTTTGCACCATCAAAAAATTAGACTCTGAAAGTGCTTTCAAGTTGCAAAATTTTCTTTTATGCATCAGAAAAGCCGTGTTATTGTCACTGCAGGCTCCCAAAGAATTCTTAATGTGGAAGTGACTCAGAGCACAGCATAAGGCAATTATATACATTTATGTAGAAATATCATACAGTATTGGGCTTCTGGCAGCACATGGAGCCAGATTCTTGGAACTATTTGTAGAGCACGTATGATAAAGTACTCAGTGTGACTACAGCAGTAAATTTTGTTCCAGTATGTTACCATTATTTAAAACTGCATGTGTCATTACAAATTCTTTGTGAGGTGTACCGTGGTAGCACACTTTATAAAATCCTGTCATCGTAGTCTTCCTTGTGGAAGTAGTCCCAAACCCATCTGAGTGTTGTCTCCTAGGCCCATGTGTTGCTGTTCTTCTTCACAAAGAAACAGCATTGAATCAGGCAGCACTGGGGCTTTGTGCTGCCATGACTCCACATTTCTTTCAAGCAGCTTTAATACGTGGATACCATTTAATTTTTAGTGAGCAGTCTTGTTCAATCTGCAAGATGGGTGTGATGCTCCAAACTGAGCACAAAGCAGACATGGCTTCAGTATGTCAGTGTTACAGATGTTGCATAGACAAACATAGAATTTAATGCAGTGGTGAAAGTGAAATTTCTGCCTTGGTTTGTCACTGAATTATACCTTTGGACTTCCTTAAGAAAAAAATGTATTTACATATAAAGTATTGGCAGAAAGTGGTCCAATTAAAGTGAACTTCAATCGATTTCAGATCTTGAAAGTTCAGTCCCTCAGAACCTAAATGAATTGCAATTTAATTGAAAGCTCCATGGTTTTTAATAATTGTGCGCCTTAAATAAGACACAAAAAGTTACTTAAGGAATCTACCTAAGTGGTTTTAGTATACTGCTTGGCTTGACTTTTGACACTGCAATTGAACCCTAAATGTTTTTTAATAAGGTTGTTATGTGTGGAATTTGCTTTTGTGCATGATTTGAAAGTTAATCTATGGCCAACACTGGAAGAAATCCTGCAACATATGTTTTTATGTTGAGTTCAACAAATTAAGCTGAATGTGCATTGCTATTTTAAATACCAGCCTGTATAGCTACCTACATTCAAATTTCAGTTAACAATTAGCTAAACTTGACACTTTTATAACACTAATCTGTCGGTCAACTATAATAGTACAGCTCTCTATAGTAGGTTGTGATTTTTAATATACTACTATGTAAGTTGAAAAAAATGAGGGAACATAAAAGAAAGGTGACTGTGAAGGTCTGCTTAAAATTCCTAGGCAGGAAAGGAATTTTGTCACTCAAGCTAGCAGGTGGGTATACAGATATTTACAAGAAAACAGCTGTAACCTTTATGTTTATGCCCAGAGTGTGAATATTAAGAGATTTTGAAGCCTTAGGATATTGTTTAGAGATTGTGATTCTATGTTTCTATGAATGCTATGTTTACTGTAAAACAAGAGGAAGTAAAACATTTAGAGTCATTACTTCTGTGTAAAATTATCACTGTGTTGCCAGTGAAAGCCATTACACAGGATCAAGTGTACAAGGTATAATCACAAATGAATTAGGCCTTCCAATGTAAAATCCAGAACAGCCATTCCCGTGAAAACATTCTTATTTTTTTTAATATTATTTTCTGTTTTTAATGGAAGACTGAAGGAAATCTTCCCAAATTTGACTTGGCAAACTAATGAAAGGCACCATTTTAAAGTACTGTTATCAGCTGTGTGTTCTCTCATTCTCCATTCCTGGTACAGGCAGAAATATGTTTCCCAATTTTTTAGCAAGCATATACGATTTCAGACTTGTTCTCTCCAAGTATTGGGATGCAAAAGAGACCTTTGACTCTTTCGTGTCCTCATCCATTCTGCAGTCAGACCTGACTGAGACCATTCAGTGTTTCTTCCCAGTCCAAAAGTGAATAAGAAGACAGGGAAGGGTGAATAGGAGAACCTGTTGTCTCCTGTAGTAGCTTGTTTTTTTGACTGCTCACTAGAGATACCCAGTGCAGTTCTTTGCTCTTTCAATAAGAAATCCTTCTTTAAGCCCAAAGAAATTTCTGATCAAAACATTTTCGAAGTTTGTTCAGTCCTACAAATGAGTTTTCTTTTTGACAAATCTTGGGGTTTTGAGATGACAAAATGTTTTTTAAAATTCCCAGCTAAATCCATTCATTTATTCCCAAAGGAAAACAATAGCATTCTTCCCAGAATTATTGCAAAATTTTTGTTTATATTTGTTTCAAAGCTGAGTTCACTAAAGAGGTTGTAATTTTAGTAATCTAAGTAATTTGTTTAAAAACAGATGCAAGGAAAACAAATCACAAATACAAATTTTACTGGTTTAGCCCTGCTGGAACTATTTAAAATAGGTTTTTCTAAGCAAATAAGCCCCATTTAGGAAAAATATTTCCTTAAATGGGAAGGAAGTACCATCAATGTATTTTCACAAATTAGAGTTGAAGCCTAATTGTAGATTAATTTTCCTTGCATTTTGTTAATTATTTTGAAGTGCCTATAATATAAGAGTTAAAATCTCAAGTGCAGAAAACATTATAATCTTTCTCCCCTTGGCTTATCTGAACAGGGGGAATTTGTCTCCTGTTTATTGTCACTCTTGCGACAAATGACTGATAGACATTATCAACAGCTTCTTGATAGCTTCAACACAAAGGAAGATCTGAGGGTGAGTAATAGAATTGTGTTTCCACTTGCTTAGGCCTTTTTATTTCTCTTTTTGATTTATCTCCCTTTAAGATAACTCTGTGCTTTGATGAATTACTTCAGTATTTAAATGCAGTGAGTTTACAGATTAGCTAACTGTTCCACAGCTTTTCTTGGGAACGTGAGTCCACTCTTTCAGTGGGGCAAGGCTGTTATTCCTTCTACAATGACAGCAGAGAGAGTATGGATGGAGGGAACTATAAAACTGCTGTAAAGCCATGAACTTAGCCTTCAAACCTCATTTATAGATGGTGTCAGTATAAGGTTGCACTTCTCTTGTTTACTTCTTACTGGCAGGCAATTGGGGAATTTTATGTTTGACTTATTATTCTTGCTTACTTTTTTCATTGTTAAATTATGTATGGCGATAGAAAACATGCAGCTTGAGAAATGGGAAATCAACTAACTCTTCATTTTTCTTAGCTGTGCAGCACATCCATTGGCAGGAGGATATGTCAGATTTATAATGTCTGTCTGCTAATTTCAGTCAGCAAATAGTAGCTGAGGAGGTCTTTTAAGGCAACGTCTGCCAGTTTCATTAATTGAGTTACTGGATTTGTGGGGATACAATATTTTTAATTCCTTTATGGAGGAGGGGTGGGATTAATTTTTTTTTTTTTAAGTTAAGATTTCCTGCATAAACATATACACTAATATTTCCATTCTACTGGACCCTGGAAAGTTGTGTAGTTCCAAATCTGATCCACACAAAAAAATCTTGTGTAATCATTTATGCACATTACTCAGGCAGTAATCATGTCCTAATATGTTGATATATTTTAGGTATTGTTCCTAAACTACCATTTGATATACTTGAGCGCTGCCCTGAAAAGGGGAGTGTAGTCATGGTGCAATTTCAGATTTACTTAGATTCCTGATAGCTGCTTAGAGCTGAGGAGAGCATACCATTTGTGAGTGCCTTTTCTTTCAGTGAGGTGGTCATATAGAGCTTGACAGATAAAGATGCTGCTAAGAAGTTATCATTAATCAGGAGCACTACCTAGGAGTTGTATAGGGTGAACTATTTTTATATAAGCAATACAGCATCTGTTTTCACCTAGCATAGTTTCTGTCCTTGGGCAATTTTTAATAAATATTGTGGAACCTAGGCATGTTTTAGTGGAAATATTATACCTTTACTGTGAGTTCTGAGCAGGTATTCCTAGGGGTTTCAGGCCTTATTTCTGTTTGATATAACTGTGAAATACAGTGTTGAGTTTATTCAGACTTTTCTTCCTTCTAGAATTTGAAAAAAATCTCTGGAATTAATGCTTGAATGGTGTTTGATTTGACACATTTAAATTCCCCCCACGCACATACCCTACTATTACGCAGAGACATATGGAAAGCAGCTGTAGCTGGTGCCATCAGCTATCACAACAGAGGTCTCAAGAACTCAAGTCCAGAGTTTGTTACTTCCATTCATTCTCGTGATCTCATCGAATCAGCATCAGCTCAAGCAGTGATTCAGTGGTAGAAATCTAATCATCATCAGTGCAGCATTCCTTCTCTTCTGAATCTTAAATAATATATTGTTTTTTTCCCTCACTTGGAAATATCAAATGTCACTGAGCCCAAGAGGGAAAGATGAGAGCTAGTGAGACCAACACTGCTGTTAATCATGAGGTGATTGTGTATGACTAGGCTCTCTAAACCATCTTGCTGCTTCGTTTTTTACTTTTCTGCTTTGATTATCAAATGTGGAATTTTCTTTGCTTTAAGATATCTTAGGAAATTATTTCAGTATGGATAAATGAAAATTCAAAAGGTGTAAATATCAGTGATAAGGCTTTTTTTCCCCCTGAGATGCTTTAGAAGCTGAAGTAGTTGCCTTAGTTAATCTAGTGGCTAGTTGTGATGTAAACTTCAGTGATAATTACCATCAGCTTGCTGTGTTTCTGACTCCTCATTTTGTCCCTAGTCAGTGGTATCAAAGTGAGTTGGGTCTTCCTGAAGCCACTTTATAAGTTGCAAATCTGATGGGAGGTTTACAAGAGACTTATTCAAAGGGAGTGCAACCTAGGCCTTTGAATTGCTTTGTGCTCTGCTTTCTTGCCTTAGGTACCTCTGGTTATAATAACCATCTATACTAAACAATTAGGCACTGATACCATATGACATTTCATCTTTCTTCCAGAATAATTCTCAAGGTGACTATATCAGTACTTGCATGAATATATGTTTGCACAGCATTTGTGATATAGTTAATAAAAACACCCCTACCAAAAGATTTCTCCAAACAAAAATTCACTCATGAAAGTACTTGCAAAATAGGAAAGGTTTTGCAGTTCTTTTTTTTTTCTCACAGTCTATACTGAACTTACTAAAGCCTGTTTCCAGCTTGTTAAACAAAGAAAAGCAAAGTGGAGACTTTGCAGGAATGACATCTACACATATTTATATAACATGCATCTGAGTGATGCCTTAAATAAGTGGTTGTTTATGGAAATACTCCCTCTATTTTGTAAATAAATTTATCTTAAGTAATTGACATGGTGACCGTTTTGTCAGTTTTTAAAGAGAGGTTTTTCCACTCAAAGCAGTAGATAGGAAAAACATTTCATATTTGAAAACATGCAAATGAATTATAAAAGAACTGACAGGAGTTTCATGACTGAGTGGTAGAACCAGGCACTATACTTCACTCACTTTTTGAAACCGTGACTTTAACAAATAGTGATTTTAAATGCTTCCTTTTATCTTTTGATATTATTTTAAAGGTATGCTCTTTTTACTTCCCACAAAATGCTTCCTATTACTAGTAAACATATTTTACAGTAATTCATAGAACAGAGGAACCCTTGTAGGTGGATATTTGCTGCTGTGGAGAAGCTCAAGTATAATTTATGACAAATGTAACAGTGGAAGTTATAAGTAGAAGATCAGTGAGAAAGTGAATGCAAAAAACAGTGTATGTTAGCACAATGCAGCTTTGACCACAGTAAGGTGGCTTTGATCAATATGTTTGGGGTTTTTAGGTAACAGATTAAAAGAAGACGAAACAAGTAAGCACCTACCAGAAGGCCTAGTTTTTTATTCATTGGCAGTGTACCCTACAAAATGTGACAATAAAAATTTAATTAAGGAAAAGATAATATTTAATAGGGGTGGGTGTAAATCTTAGTGGCTCTGTCATCCCTCTCTTCCAGCTCTAGGAGCCTGAGCAGGGTAAGGTGAGTGCCAAACCCTAATACCTAGTGGAGTTTTTTCCACTGTTCTCTACTGGCCGCTGGGACATACACCATGCGGGGTCTGTAGGCATGGGGTGTCTCTGGTGGAGAAGCTCACTTCTAGCCACCATCATTCCCCTGCTATGTAGGGACATCCACTCACATATTCCCATATGGCTTCTGAAAGAATAGGTTTTGTGGCAGAGGGATAGTTCTAAAGCCACTCATTTCTGTGGCTTCTGATGTAAATTAAGCAGCGAAGCAAAGAAGATCTGGGAAAGGAACTGGCCAAGGGATGGATGAGTTGCCCAGGAAGTGACAGCTCACTTTGAAACCATCCTCTTTTCTTATTTGACATTCTGGATGCTCTACAAAACCTTGATACCATGTAGACTGATAATCCTACAGTGTGAATCAAAGGAGTAGAACATCATGCAATTAGCTTCAAAGTGGACAGTTTACCCAAATGAAAATGCTTTATAGGTGTACCCCAAAAGATCCAATGAAGAGTCTGATCTGCTTTGCAGAGGATTTTACATGCATACTGAGAAACATGCAAAGAAATTCCAAGGCAGTTTTTGATTAAACAAATAGATGTTCTTAAGTCCTTCGGGAGGCTGTGCTTCTCACTTAATCACAGTTTGAAAATTTCATTGAGCAAATACTGCTGCTTGAGGAAAACCAAACTGTGATATTATATTATTTAATCATAGAACCATGGAATGGTTTGGGTTGGAAGGAAGCTTAAAGATCAGGCAGGAACACCTTCTACTAGACCATGTTGCTCAGAGCCCCATCCAGACTGGCCTTGAGCACTTCCAGAGATGGGGCTTCTACAATTTCTTTGGGTAATCTCTCCCAGTGCCTCACTATCCTCACAGTCAAGACTAGTTTCCTAATATCTAATCTAAACCTGCTCTCTTTTAGTTAGAAGCTATTTCCCCTTGTCCTGTCACTACATGCTCTTTTGAATGGTCTCTCCCCATCTTGCAGGCTCCCTTCAGATACTGGGAGGGCTTCAATTAGGTCACCCTGCAACTTCTTTTCCAGCCTGAACAATCCCAGTTCTTCCAGCCTTTTCTCACAGGAAAGATACTCCATTCCCCTAACCATCTTGGTAGTCACATTCAGACTCCAACAGGTCCCTGTCCTTCCTGTAATGTCCATCCAGAGCTGGATGCAGCACTCCAGGTGGGGTCTCACCAGAGTGGAGGGGTGGGGCAGAATCCCCTCCCTTGACCAGCTGGCCATGCTGCTCTTGATGCAGCCCAGGATCCAATTGGCTTTCTGGGCTGGGAGGGCACTTTGCCTGCTCATGTCCAGCCTCTTCTGCACCCCAAGCCCTTCTTGGCAGGGCTGCTCTGGATCTGTTTCTCCCCAGCCTGTGGTGATACAGGGGTTGATCTGACCCAACAGCAGCACCTTGGATTTGGTACTGTTAAAACTCATGGCATTTCCACCAGCCCACTTCTTGAGCTTGTCCAGGTGCCTCTAGATGGCATCCCATCCTTTGGGTGTGAATTTAGTTTAAGTAGTATAAATTAGTACTGAACCTTATAACACTATATAGTATTATCTTACAAATAGAACTAGACCTTATGTACACTAGGTAGGAATATTAAGAGATGTTATTTAGAGTCCGTAAAAGGAAAAAAATCCTTCTTTTTTGTCTTTTAAGATAGAAGACATATGATACATTAATTCTATCTGTACTCAACCAAGCAAATGTTAGCTCACTTATACTGCCGGCAAAAATGTTTTTTAAATGTTAAAATCTGTTACTAAATCTATGTTTTGCATCTAATATCGCTACATTGATGACACAATTCTCTATGTTTTCAGTGAAAATTAAAAATAATTAGCCTGCTATTAATGAGTCAAAATTTAATGCCAGTGTCTACATATGCTTTGTTTTAAAGTTTGCTTGGAATAAAAGATGTATTCTGATTCTAGCCTAGTTACCCAAATAAATTAAGTACATATGATCTTCCTTTCTGACTGTTATTCTTAATGACTTTTGACCAAGCTATGTCAAAGGTGCTAAATTTACACCTGACACAGCCCTTGGGTTTTAAATCTTCAAACCACTGCATGGTTTTATGGTTTCCCAGTAACAGGCATTTGGCCTCTTCGGTTCAGCAGTCCCCTGGTGAGATCCCTAATGGCAGCAGCATGTGTTGTGTCTGGATGACAGATAAAAAGGGAATATGAAGGAATCTGAGATGTTATTGTGAGGTGATATGCAGCATTGCCATATTGTTGGGATTATGGCACAGACCTGTGGGAAGTAACCTCTCACAGGGGAGGGAGGTAACCTCTGCAAAATAAAAAGGCACTTAAGTACAAGGTGCAAAGCTGTAGGAAAATGGCTTGGAATAAATTTGTTGTTCACAGAGGTAGGCACTTGTTTATCTGTAAAGCTGGTCACCTGTGTTCAAAGAGCACATTATCTGCCAGGAGTATTATTTATACTCTTTAATACAGATAATTTTTTGGCATCTTGCTCAGAAAACAGGTTGTCTCTTTATGTAATCTTCTCTGGTGGGTGGGTGTGGGGAATCTCATCTGCCTTACCCAGTGCCTGTATTCTTCCCCCTTTACAGTGATTCTCTAATGAAAGACATCTGTTGTGCAATGCCTGTCATCTACACTTTGATAAATGCACTTGAGAATATATTTTGGTGTTCAAAATTATTTGTATCTTCATTTCATCTGTGTTTCGGGGTAACTCTGTGCAAGTGATGTGGGCAGAATGAACACCAAACATTTCAAGGTCAGGTACTGCACTGATTCTGTTAGATGTGTTTATATCACTTGCCTCATGCTCTTCATGTAGTCAAAAGCTCAATTTTCATACTAAAAGAATACTGGCAGTACCATACATAATCAAGATGGTCTCTTATTGTTAGTTTTATTTGTGAAAAGAAAAACTGGAAAAAAAAACATGCTGAGAGGAATAGTTTCGTTATTTATTAGTGTGCTACATGACATAGGAGATGATAATGCTAAAAGCTTTCAGACAGTGCTTTCTACATTCAAAGTATCTCACAGGTGTTGACTGCTTTTTAGATCCAGCAAATGAGGCAGAAAGGTTAAGTGACCTGCAGACATTCAGCCAGCTGTATTACCAGTTATGAGGCCTGGGCATCTCTACTGGAGTCACTGGTTTTGTCAAGTCAGTGACAAAATTGTCCTTACGCTCTCTCTGCTGCTTTTAGAATGAATCTTGAAAGTGATGAAAACCTGGCATGATTAAGGAGATATTCTGAACTCTCTGGTGTTTGTAAAGTGCTTTTTTGATTTGCAAATTGTTCTCAACATTGCATTTGTGGAAGTGTATGGGTGGAAACCAAATGCATCTTTGACATTTCTTTTATGCATTGCTGTCAATCAAATGGCACATTATATTATTTTCGTTATTTTAAGAAGAAAGGATTAAATCACTACTTGAAAATTCTTGGGAAGTAATAAAAAACATTCAGAGGTTTATCTATGGGGAAAATAAGTGCAATTCTGCTATTTCTATGATGTGTTCTTTTCCCCCTCATTAAAATATTTTTGAAGCTCACTGCTCTTTTTAAATCAGCAAAGACATATGACTACTTCTTTTCCTTCCAAAGGATTTCCTGCTGCAGATTTTCACAGTATTTCGGATACTAATACGACCAGAGATGTTTCCAAAAGACTGGACAGTGATGCGTTTGGTTGCAAACAAGTAAGGCCTTTTTAATGTTATTAACGAGTATGGGTAGTACGCACAGATTGTCATAAAAAGTTATGTGATGTATGTAATAAAAATGCAATGTATTTTTTAATAATACGGGATGCAGTTTTTCTTCTTTTAATTTAAGATTTCAAATCTCTGGACTTTTTATGCCAAAAATTTATGATATAATCCGTACCTCTTTCTGTTTTGAATTTGAGTAAGCACATATAAGTGGAAACTCAGAAACACTTTCACAGAATAAAGCTGCAAAGCATCAACAGCTTTGTTTTCCAAGTAACAAATGACACGTCTCTGAGGAGCTTCTTTTCAAATCTGTTTCTTGAAATTCTGAGTTGGTAAAGACATGTTTGCTCTCAAGGAGAGAGCATGCTTTTGCATGTTTGTTCATTGGGTGTTTGTCAGAAAAATCACAAAAATCACAAATCAGGACATGAGGTACAGCACAAGGCAACAGTCATGTAAGGCTCTAAGCACTGCTTAGTGAGATTTTCAGATGAAACCTGGCCATCAGCCATTCTTTCTCTGCTCAGGCCTTATTTTTAAAGAAACAGGTTCCCAGCATTTCTGAGAAGTAATTACAACAGGTCTGAAACAATACTGTTTTATTTCATCTCTATCAGCACCTGTCCTTTTTGAAGTCTTAGCTTTAGATCAGATAAGGCAGCTGAACAGTCAGCACAGTTACACAAACATCAGTGTCAGCAGAGGAGGGGCATTGTGTGGGGCCCAGCTAGGAATCCAGAATGAAGGATTGACTTAAACTTTCATGATACATATTGCAATGCCTGATTCAAATTCAGTTTTAGTCTGCATTGTGTCTGCTGGCTTCAAGAAGAATTTTAGTTTGTGGTGCTGTACATACTACTAGTAGCAATATTATTGGTACAATTAAATTTAATAACACTTGTGTTTATGATCTGTATTTGTTATGTGTTTGTATGTGTGTGGCTATGCAAGCATAAAAGTATTTGTTCTCTTTGTAATATTTTCAAATTTGAAATCCAGAAAAAAGAAAATTACTAATTAAAGAACTGATATGATCATTTGCTTCTGTGTATGATAGTAAATAAGATATGACTGATACCAGCCTGCATCTGGTAATCATGCTTAAGAAATAAACAGTGAAACACAAGAAAGAAATTTTTTAAAAAATAGGAACTTCTAGACATAATAAATAATCTAAGAAATTTTATATATTTCGCTAACAGCTGACTAGGCAGATGGCTTTGCAACAGCTGACATCTACAGAACTAAGGTTTAGGAATGACCTTGGCACGTGTTACATGGCTGGTGATATTCAGATGATACCAAGTTCTGCAAAAGGAGCACTTTTCTTCTCCAGTATTTCAGTAACCAGCACACATCCCACACATCTCCCTTTATTAATCCATGTCATGTTATTTCTGACCATCTAGGAGATGAGTCTATGCCCAGTTCTGTCAGGCAAAGAAGAGAGGCAGAAGAACAATAATTGCTGGTGGGAATTGGAGGAGCTCATCAGACCAGCTTAACTGATCCTGATAACACACACTTGCATAAGCGCTTCTGCGAGCAAGTGGGCTATAAGCACATATTTACCAATTCAGCTTTCAGTAATTGCTTGGCTAGGAATTTGCTCTTGTGTGGAGGAAGTGCTGGTTTGCTGTGAAGCAGGAGCTTGACCAAGTGTACTTAAGTGTGGGGTGAAAGCTGAAGCCTCATTATTCCTGTGTTCCTGTTCTGTTCCTTTTTGAGGCAGGAGAAAGGAAAATCTACTTCTGTTCTCTCATCAGCTGCAGAGAACTAGTTTTTCTAGAGCTGTTTCTGAATGGGAGCTTCTTCCTTTACCTCATGTCCCTCACTGTAGTGGTAGTGACTGCCTTCCTTCAGCTTCCTCAAGGTGTTCAAAACACAGAGTAGAAGCTTTGCTAGAATTGTTCCAGCCCAAAATCTGGAAGTGCAAAGGAAAGAGCCTAGCGGCAGGATGTGGAATTAGGGCACTGCCTGCCCCGCAGAGAGAAGTGAGCTTTTCTTCCTGAGCTTCTCTTCATCAGCCAGAGCACTTCCAGGGATCTGAGGTTCTTCAGAACTGAAGGCAAAACTTCTTGAACTCTCTATTCATGTCTAAAAGAAAAAGCTAGAAGATCTAGCCTATCTTTTTAAGAGAAGAATTAAGTGATCCAGTAACACTCTGGATCTTTTCAAAATTGTCCTTCCCAGGAACAAACCAAGAGCTGTATTTCCTGTGTCCCATGGCCACGTTCTGCTCTGTAGCTCACCTGCAGGCAGTGCGTGTGCCATTGGCAACCCCACTCAGCAGCAGCAGCACTGGTGTTCTCCCTGTCCCCAGAGTGAGCCAAGAATTCAAACTGTCTGATATTTCCAGGAAGAGAGATTTAGCCTGTCTCAGCCTAGGGAAGAAATAAGAAGGATTTAATCAAGGAATAAGCTTTTCCTGGAGGAGAAATTATTTTTTTTCTCTTATGTATGCAGAAGTAGAATTACCTGAAATATTTCTAAGTCTTAAAATGCCATAAGTCTTACAATATACAATATTTATATATAAAAATATCACTGTCCCTTGGCTCCTAGGTTTTTGTTTGTTTTCTTTCTAGTTGCAATGTTTTCAGTAATCATATAGCATCTGATACTTGGATGCTGTCTGGGAAATCAAAAAAACCCACCAAAACCAGAAGATACTATGAGCTCAAGACGTCAAATCTGTTACTGTATAGAAACTAAGATTTTTCATGATGAAACATGTACGATCTATTGTTCTGAATGTTCTGGTGCCCAACGTGTGAAAGTGTTAATGGCTAGCATTATAAACTGCCAATTGACTTCTACAATTTGAGAAATAAAGTAACATTTAAAAAGGCAAAATTAGCACTAAAGCACAGAAATAGATTTTTTTAGATTGTATTCTGTAATTGAAAGAGAACATGCAAAAACATCCTTAGCTTCTAACAGTTGAGCAAAGAAACAGAAATAGCTCTGTTTAAAGCTTCATTACCATGTAATATCTGAGCTAATCAGCATAAATGCAGGAAAACAAAATAATTACTTATGGTCATTTAATATTTCTAACGCAGATGTTACTGCTGAGTGACAAATATGGCTTTATGTATACTATGGAAAATATAATTTTAATTTCTTTCATTCTAGGAGTAGAACTTACTTTCTACATTAATTAAGTAGTATCTCTCACGTAATATAGGAAGATGCCTGGATCAGTTGCCCAGTGCCAGAGAGAAATACTAAATTTTATAGCAAAATATGCCTGACTAAAATTGAAGCTTCTGGAGAAGAACTTCACGGTTTCAGCTATGTAATGGTCACTGGCTTCAGGTACCTTAAGGTTAGGAAAAGAATGTCTTGTCTAATACTGTAATTGCCTGGCATCTTTTGAGAGCAATAAACAGACTTAGCTGAACTTCAGGTATGTCATGTTATTAACAGCTGAGGAGGCACTTGGAGTGCAAAGGAGTTTCAATTACTTGCTGAGCAAATCTTTGATATTCATAACATACTATGCCTGTGTATTATTGAACAAAGAACTAATTTTCTCATTCTGTGCAAGAAGCTTTAATTTTGAAGATCTCTGTGTAATTAATTATGCATATCCTTTCAGCATTCTGCTTAAATGTAGAGATGCTAGGTCATCCATTCAATTTGAATATTATAAGCATACAAAATAGATGTATAAATAGTAATATTTATAGTAAAATAATTGATCTGTAAAGTAAGGTTTACATAATATGTTGCTTAAACTGAAATTTCAAATGTATCTACTGACAGTTGGGCAGCAGGACTTTAGGCAGTGAATGCTTTTGGTTTTCAAATTCAGTAGTGGCCTGAAATACATTATTATTAGTAGTGGTAGTATCAGTATTATTACTATTACTAATATTATTATTATTGTAAAAGTAACTCAAATTGAATACACAATAAGGGAAGACATCAAATCAGCATTAGTGTCATCATTATGGCTGCTCAGAAGAATCCTGTTAGCTCCCATGGTGTGGGAGTCTGAGACTCCTACAATGAACAAAAATTCTTGCTTTTATGTAATACATAGTGTTGCTAACAACATTTTTGCTTTTATGTAATACAAAATGTTGGTAGCAACTGAACCTGGCATTCAGTCCTTCACAGAAAACATATATACGTAGGTATGCATATATAAATAAGCTTATAAACATATAGCAATAGATACATACACATATACATGATTCAGGGTTTTTTAGTACATTTATGAAATATGAAAGAATTAATTTTTATGTTTGAATACCTCTGTGTTTGGGATTATTTCACTCTGAAATAGCAAAGAATGGAATGAGAAGCTAATGTTATACATTTGTCCTATATCAGCAAAAGGAAAGCTTTCATTTTCTGCCATTGGCCGCCCAGGTTAAAGCCAGGTTGCCAGAGCATAGCCCAGGCAGTAAACAGTTGTTGAACTTCTGGATTTTTCAAAGAGCTTATTGCAGAAAGGTTTGCTCTGAAAATTTGATGGAAAAGCCATTCCATCAACAATGGCCTACTAGACATTGGGTTAGCATCCTGTGTCCAGAATAACTTAGTAGCTAAAAGCAGAGGCTTTTCTCCTGTAAAACAGGCATTCTGAACAAATATGTGACAGGTGGTAAGAGGAAGAAAAGCAGGTCTTGTCACAGACTCGATAGTTTATAGTTTGATAATCAGATGGATTTCAAATGAATGTTGTTGTTTGGAAATTGCTGGCTGGGAATCAACTTGGAATGTGAGTACTGTACCAAATCAGGCAGCTGTCCTCTGGCTGCTGCCTCTGCTTTTGTGCATTTTTGCTTTTTTTGTATATAAGCATCCCCAACCTTAGCTTGTTATCTGTTCCACCTGATTTTAGATTGTTGTAGATTCAGAATAACAGATGATGGGTCAAAAACAATGTCTTCAACCTTGTGTGTTGCATCTGGTGTTTTCAGTTTTTTTTATCTACAGCATACCCTCTCATGTTAGAGACCCACATTTTATCAAGTAATCCATATCATATCTTTGACTTACCAAACAAATGAAACCTGAACTAAATTCCTTATAGGAGGAAATACTTGCTTTGCAGTTATTCTGTTATCTCAGGAAAATTCTTTAAAAAATAATCTAAAAGTTGCGTTTAAGATGTCTACTTTATTCACCTCAGAAGAACTTTCCCTTCAATTTTGCCTGCCATGGAACAAATGTAGCAAGAAAGGAATTGTCTCAGGAATAAATAGAACTATGTAATGTAACCTTGGCAGTATGGTTACGGATCTTGTGGAATTTTCTCTTGAGGACGGTTTTTCAGGGTTTTATTGCTTTGGACTTCATATAGCAATAATTCTGATAAACTGACTTTTTCTACCAGAATGTCTTCCTGAAATATACAAACTATTTATTTCTATTTTGTGAAGTATATGGACCTTAAATTAAATAATGCACAACAAGAATGGGAATGACTCTATTCTTATCCCTGCCTCAATTATTAACTTTGCTTATACTACATTTTACCAGTATTTCACTTTGTGTTCCATGCTGCAACAGTGAGTCCTGTACATAGGCTGTAACTCTCCATTGGTAAAAAACTGAGGTTGACTTACCAATGAGTGCTAAACATGGAACACTGCTTGGATAGAAAAGTTACAGTGTAATCCTTGAGAAAATAATGTGTATGAAAATACACTTGAGCAATGGAATAGGAATAAATGGAACTTGAGACTAAAGCACTGTTCTAAAAAGTCTCAGAACTGGGTTTTATGGGTGTTCAGGCACATTAAACAAGAAGGTAGAGTTTGGCAGGGACAGTCATTTTAAAAGTAGAAGGATGGAAGCAAAAATTTAAACAACTAATATGTGAAATTGTACATAGCCATTTTTTTATTTATAAATGTGAGAACTGTCAAAAGTGCTAGAAGAAAAATATACTTTATCTCCTAGATGGGTTGGCTAATGTTTAATTCTCCAGTGTTTTAAAAATGAAAAATACTGTAACCTTAAAATATATATATTGTAGTTGTCATACTTAACAATTTTTTTGTCTTGAATGCTTTGCAAAAAATAGTAAAAGAAATTAAGTCAAATATAGAAAGGGAAACATATTTTAGCTTTGTAACAGCATGCAGGTCAAGAACTACCTTCAAAGTATCAAATGTATTAAAAATAGACAAGACGGTAATTAAATGAAATGTGTAGATATAACCTTTTTCTCAGAAGATCTTTAAACAGTTGATTGTTGTAAAATACAGAACAGCAAGAAGATAATTCTGTGTTTATCTTTTTTCTTTCTGGAAGTATTCACTTCTGACTATTTTCAAAAATAATTTAATATTTTACATGGATTTTTATTTTGACTAAATATGTTGGCAGACAAGAGTTAGTTTAAGGTTTGAACCACTGAAATTACATGTATTTAAATAATCTCAAAGAATATTCTGTTTCTGTAGATTACCAAAGTTGGTTGATACAATAAACAAAGCCATCACTGACCTCTGGTGACAACCACTGTGAAAGAATCTTGGTCATATATGTTTATTTAAGATAGATTATTATAATTCAGGCAGGTGTAAATGTAGGGTAATGTGTATGACTTTTTACAACATACAGCATAGAGATCCTTAGAAGTAGATCCTTCTCTCAGAGCTCATGCAGTTTTGCATTTATCTGTTGTCATTAAAAAGACTTTTTGTCCATATTTGTGAATATCGACATTTACTAGACGTTTTATATTTATTATCTATTTGCACATATTTTCAATACCAAGAAAGCTGAAAACAAATTGTACAACTGTGTGTATTAATACTATTAATACAAGGTATGTAATAAATCTGAAATTATAATTCCTTTCAGAACAAAGTTTATGATTGGTCTTGATCAATTATATTCTTCCATATAGAATGTCTGTTTTCAGTGCACATTCTTACAGCACACCTTATTATCTTAATGGACATGTTTTCTGTCAATAGGTGCTGTTAGGTATTTAAATGGTATGTTGAAAATGTAGTTTTTATTGCCACCAGACATGCTATGTCTGTTTCTGCATTGGAAAATTGTCCCACTTTGACTATTAAATATAAATTTCCACTTAATGAAAACTCCTGTCTTTTTTGTTATTTTCTTCCCAGTGTGATCATTACTACAGTTTTGTACCTTTCGGATGCCCTTCGTAAAAACTTCCTAAATGAAAACTTTGATTACAAGGTAAAGTAAATGATAGATGCATTAGCTGCTACATCATCCTGTGGATTGGTGGTAATTAAACTTAGCTCCAGCATCTAAATAGCTAGAAAATGTACAAAGTCACCAATTTCAGGCACTCAGAGATATTTTTTCCTTAAATTTTTAATATCTTAAAAATAAGTGCTGTGAGGTGTTTGGTTTTTTTTTAATTTCATCTTATTTTTCATTTTGTTATTTGAGCCTCTGTTAGACTACTTATTTAGGATTTTTGCGTAGCAATTTTTTGGATCATAAAAACTAATGAAATTATTTAGCTGGAGTTTTTAGTTATTACAGAAAGAAAAAATGCTTCTTTTTTTAATCAATGCAAATTTATATAAAATGCAGATTTTTTTTATTTCTCTCAGACCAATTAACATGCTGCACAATTAAAAACAGAAAATTATGACACTTCATGGTGAATGTAGTTAATGATGTTAGTGCATACCTCATATAGTGAGATACTGCATTTCTAAAAAACTGTGAATTACAGATTATGCTTTTAGTATTCAGATGAGAAGATCTAGGAATGTGTCTGGAAAGACACATTTCCATGGAAACAAACCTGAATGAATATTCTGCCCAACCAAGAGATGTTAGTCCAACTGCTGCATCATGAAAAGTGCAGTCTCCTTCATAGCGAAGACCCTGAGCTCCTGTTGACTTCCAGCAGGGTTGTGGATGCTTCTCAGGAAATCCAGACTCCTGTTAGATAGATTGGCAGGAATGCAGGTTTATCCACTTAATTGAACATGAGGAAGGCTATTCTTTATTAATTTATGTAAGTTCAGAGGCTAAAACTGATAAAAGAATTTCCTGTAGACAATGCCTCTATGTTTCTTGATTACCAATGTTATTGCTGTCCTGCTGAACTGCAGGCTCTGAAGTAGGGCTCCCTCTACACTCCAGTCATGGAGCATCTGTAATTAAGTTATAATAATTAGTATTTCACTTTAATTTTATCTCTAAGTCTGCTAAATAAAATATTCAACATCTAATTCATAAAGCATGAGCACAAAACATCTGTATATTTGCAATATCTTAATAAAACCTGGCTTTAGTTTTGTCCAGTGAAGGCTGCAACAAATGAGTCCTGCAAATAGTATTATAAAGTGTCATGGACAGAGAATGTCAGTCCTGTTATGTGATAGCTTTTGAGGTGTTTTGGGGTTTTGGACTTAAAGGCATAACTTGAGTAGTCTTCTATTTGAATATACCCAAAAGAAAGTGTCCAAAAGTAAGATTCTTTGATTTGGAGGGATGAAAAAACCCAACCTGTAACTCGGAAACTTTTGCATTTCGAGATTTAAGATATGTAAATAGATGTATTTCTGCTGAACATTTTGGGGTTGGTGAAAAATATGTTTTGAGTCAAAGAAATTTATTCAAAAGCAGTTTATGTAATTTATTATTTGGGACTGAAACAAGGGCTGTGATTTGAAATTTTGCATCTTGAGTGATCATAAATTGTACTGAGGAAATGAAATAACCACATGCCATATGCTTGTTGTAGATATGGGATTCCTACTTTTTCCTTGCTGTAATTTTTATAAACCAGTTATGTCTGCAACTGGAGATGTTCACACCTTCCAAGAAGAAAAAGGTTTTAGAAAAGTAAGTATTGCTGTCAGCTTGTAGAAAACTGTAACAGATTTTAAATTCCTTAAAATGCAAGACACTGGAGATTGCAGAAGGACCCACCAAAAGAAAAACATAACAGTATGTCCACTGACTAGAACAAGAGTTGGTTCTGGCCCTTTCTACAGGTCTTCAGAGCCAATAACATTCATATGAGTGCCAAAACTGGTTCAGACACTGGGAGCAAAACAGTCATTCATTGCCAGTGAATGCATAAGTCAACTCAAACTTGTTGTTTCTGCCAGGCACTGCACTATTGTCTCTATGAATTAATTGTATTTCTCTAAGCTGGAGCAAAACTATTCACTCTCAGAGAGAGAACTGGAGCATGTTATTGCAAAAATAGTTTTTGCTACACAGCTGTGTTACTGAGGTGTAGCATTTTGACTATATTTCAATTAAACCTGGGTCTAGGAATCCAGTTTTAGCAATCAAAACAGCAAAAAACTTGGGAGAAACCAGCACTTTTAAAGTTGTTTTTGTGGACTAAAAATGAGACATTTCATATAATAATGTCACAGAATGACAGATGAACTTGATTTTTTAAAATTATCTTTAATTTTTCTTGCTTTATTTTTTAATACACTGCAGATATGGTGACATGCGGGTAACAATGGGATGTGAAATCTTCAGTATGTGGCAAAATTTAGGTAAGTGATTAAACTCATCATCAGTAACTCATAAAATGAAAGACAATTATTAGTTCTTTGCCTATTATATATACTTCCCAGTGATACATGAGTTGTTGATAATTATGTTCAAGACATGAAGTCTTGCTTGAAGTTTAGGAAAATGTTTGTCATCTAGAGTTCCCTTCTTTATAGCTGAACTCAGCTTTTTATGCCTTGGTACTGTAGCTGACCCATTCCCTATTTTTTCCCAGAGATCTGAGAGAATCCCATCAGACAAAATTAATTTTGGGCAGAATGATTATGCCTTGAAATACACTTATGTTCTTATTTTTAGTCCTGTTGTCAAATTGTTTAAGATGTCTTAATTCTGAAACTCTCCTGAGATCCTGGATTTTCATCAAGTCTTCTCTGAAATCTTAGTTGCACTAAAATATAAAAGCATAGACAAGTCAGTGACTAATGTATAAATGAGACATTGGACAACATGGAAAAATACATGCTTGAATATAAACTTAGGAACACTTTTATATGTTTAAGTAATAATTGTGCAAACTGTTTGAAATTATGGGAAATGCAGTTGAATGTTTTTTGGGGAAAAAAGTGAGTAGAAGATTTGGACATTACATTTTGTCATCTTTATATTTCAGTTACTCAATATTAATTTCATCAGAGGGCTTATTAAAGATACAACAACCATCATCAGTGATTTCTGAGATACTGTCATTTCAGTTCTATCAATCTGTTCCACAGCAAGAAATGTAGTTGCAAAAATCTGGTGTTTCAACTCAGCCTGTACTAGAGAAACATGTTTGAAATAAGAAATATTTTCTTATTAATATCTTGTTAACATCTGGTTAGCAGCATATTTTACTTATTTACAATATTTAGTATTGATGACTTACTAAGACATCCCTCTACATTACGTGGATACATTTCGGGTATTTCAAAACTGGTATGTCAAGGATATACTCCCAGGTCCCATCTCCTTCCTGCATGTACACCTTAGTGTGCCTCACTTCCCCACTCATGTTGTTCTCTGCTGAATGGAACTTTGGGATGCAGGCAAATATGCCTTTCACTAGGGGTGAGTTTTGTGGGACACAGTATGGAGTTCATCTGGTAATACATCCAACTAAATGCTGGGATATTTATTTCAACTGGTTTTATGCTGGTCAGCATTTTACAGTTCTTGTAGCAGTGACTCATATTATAAGCCTTGATCCTGTTACAGTCACCTTGCTTTCATAGGGATAAACATTCTAGGATGTTTCCAGAAAAGGGAGTTCTTGTTTTCCTTTGCACAAACTCAGACACTGAACAGAGCAGCAAGCAGGGGTGAATACCCACTGGAATATCCAGAGGTAGACTGGATGTAAATGAATTCCCACCTTCGAAAAATCAATCCATCCTGATTCATTATCCCTTAATTTTGAGGATATCAGAAGTCTTACTTGTGGGAAACTGAAACTGAATGGTCAGTATTTACTGTATGCCATTTCTAGGTTTTCTGACAAGAACTTAGTTTTCTTTTAAGTGGAATGTGGTGAGAAAATAGATGTTTTAGAACTGATTTTAAAGGAAGTTGTTTCAAGAACTGCTGGGTCATATTTTCGTTTTCCTGCAATCGAAACACATATTTCCATTTCTATACTTGCAAAACTAAAATCAAAGTACTTACCTCTTTTTAATGAGCACAGAATATCAGACAGTTAACCACTTTGTAAACACAAGGATGTAGAGCTTAGAAACCAAATTATTCTTGTGAAAAATAAATTAAATGCAGAGAGAGTGTATTGTCTGTCTTTGCTCTCTTGCTGGAGGATTAACTTTGGATACAGCTAACCCACTGTCACTTCTGAACTCAGTATTGCATAATAAAATCTGATAAATTATGTTGGCCTTATATTCTTTTTTTGTCTATAGCTTTCACTTTTGGGGCTTAAGAAAAATCCCATGCTGTGACGGACATGTGATTTTTCTAAAAAAACAAAAACTGTAGGCATTTAAAATGTGGTTTTTTTCATCCATCGGATTGCTTGATAACTCACAGGACACCCATTTCAAATTCAAGTTTATGTTCATTTTCATTTTAGGAGAACACAAGCTTCACTTTATTCCAGCATTGATTGGCCCTTTCCTGGAAGTGACCTTGATCCCTCAGCCAGACCTGAGGAATGTAATGATTCCTATTTTCCATGACATGATGGATTGGGAGCAAAGGCGAAGTGGCAACTTTAAACAGGTACTTTGTGTGAAAGCTGTTTATAAAACAGGACTGAGTATCAAGCACTTCATAGAGTCCTAGTGGACTTGAACCTGGAGTTCCATTAATGGTTCAGGGTGAAGGTATCCACTACTCTGCCTGTTGGAGAGGGATTACAAGAGCATTCCCTTTATTGCCTTTGCGGGGCTAGTAAGATTCTCCAGGTAATATTATTACCGTGTTAGTTATGTGAGATGAGGAATAAAATCGATGGTCTGCTGAAGTGAAGAACAGAATTTGAGTGTTTTCCACAAGGATGTTGTGGTGGTTTCTCACCTCTGCTTTACAGTGGTACAGACTGCTGGTTAGGATTTAACCAGCCTCCCTTCTGGTTACTATGGAAAAAGATCAGATGTTCTTCAGTAAAGATCCAAGTATTCTTGTTGCTCAAACACTTTCTTAATGGGCTAGGAAGGAACCACCAAGGAACCACCATCTGCTCTCTCAGCTCCCACTCAGTTCTTTCAGACTGCCTCAAACCATTTTCAGTGCCCTCCTTCCTGCTGCTTCAAAATGAAGGAAAGTAGAAGTATTTTAATTACTCCCAGGCAATCATTTAGGGTGGGAGATGCATCTAAAACACAAACTAAACTATTAAAAACAGAATAATGCATGTGATGTAAGTAGGTAGGTTTTCACTATCTATATAAGCTTGTTGTTAAAAATTACCACAGAAATGTTAACAAGGAGTGAGAAGGAAGAAAATCAACTTGTTCTGCTTCTCTATCTTTTCTGCTTGGTTTTAAGTGTAAAGTGCAACAGATTTATTCTGTAATAAAATAATTACAACAGCTTGGTTTCTCTTCTAGACTTGTGGTCGTTCATATGTAACTGACAAAAAGGGGGTTTGAAATATAAGTACATAGTGTAGCATCAGCTCTATATTTCTTTGTAATCAATGGACTTAAAAGCATGCATTGGAGGAATCATTAGCAACCAGATTTTCTTAACCACCAAGTTTCTTTGATAGCTAATATGTTAGTCCAGGAAATTTGCTTTCTGATGTAAGACACTGGCAGATATGAGTGTTTTCCCAAGTATTCTGAACAGTGCTGACATTTATGTGTATTAAGTTATAAAGAATGGGGTGCAGGTTGGAAAAGATGATATTTTTGC
The DNA here is from genome assembly GCA_009812075.1 of Sialia sialis. Classification (NCBI taxonomy): domain Eukaryota; kingdom Metazoa; phylum Chordata; class Aves; order Passeriformes; family Turdidae; genus Sialia; species Sialia sialis. Next base: position 2,971,028 of record VRYO01001878.1, read on the forward strand.
TTCAGTCTAAGAAAACAGCATGTGCTTACAGCCTTGCAATAAGAATTCAGGCAATTTATTTGGGCTGTGTGCTTTTCCTCTGACTCCATAAATAGATAGCTGCCTTAGCAGCAGCAAATGCTACTCAGCCTGTAGTTTTAAAGTCACGTTGCTCAATTTAAATTAGCTCCCTCCCTCCAAAAAAAAAAAAAAAAAGAGAAAGCCCTACAAAACTCGGGAATTATAACAGCTTCAAAGAGATGAAGTGACTTATCACATGATTGACCAATAATTCTAAAATATGCATTTAGCAAAGTCCCTTACATAAAACCAGATCTTCCCTCTATTTTCTCTAATCTCATTAAAGGAAAAAGAAGCTGTTTACACCACATTTATATGTTGCAGGTGGAAGCAAAGCTGATTGACAAACTGGACAGCCTAATGTCAGAAGGTAAAGGTGATGAAACATACCGAGAACTCTTCAACAGTATGTGAGTAATATGTTTATCTTATAATTCCTTGAGTTCCATTGGTTGTATCAGATTCTAATGGCATTGTAGAGAAGTATTGCATAAACCAGTTGTGATGCTAATTTTTTCTTTTTCTTTTTTTGTTCCCTGAAAATCTGAAGAATAAAATGTTCCATGGTGTTATGTAGCATCTGTAAAGTCTGGCAGTACTTCTTTCATACAGTTATAATTGGGAAAGGCTAAATCTGTTATATCACACAACATTCTGTACCTACTAATTTCAAAATCAGAAAAGCAAGAAATGCTCTGTAATTGTATAGGGTGCAGGTAGAGCTCAGATGGAGCATTTTGAAAACAAGGTATGGCAATTAAACAAGAAGCATTTAATAAATGATTTTCTATTACTACAGACTCGTGCTCCTCTGAGTAATGTCACTTGTTGATCTCTTGTTTGATGTAAACAATTGTGTTTATTCTGATAAGGTTGTTTCTTTAATTTTTTTTTGGTAAATTACTGGCTACACTTTTAGTGTTTTTTTAATAAATGACATGTTGCTTAAATCTAACAGGAAAAGTTAATGATAATGCTGAAGTCTCTAAAGTTGTGCATAAATTATTCCACTGACTGAAATAAATGATTTTCACAGAGAACAGGTACAAAGTAACTAACTGAACTGTGTCTCTGTTGTTCCTCAGAGCTCAATTCCACCAAAGTGAAAGATTTCACTTATTTCTGATGTGTTTATTTTGGTAGGAGATGTATTATTCCTCTTCAGGATTCTGCTGTGTTTTCTTCAATTCTACTACACACATGATTCTTTTCCCTATTTATATGGTTTCTTAATAATTAGTTCTTCTTTAAATATTATTTTTAGCTCTCTTTGTTTATAGAACGAGGTACAGGTCTTGGTGTCTGAAAATAGCAAACACTTAATAATCTGTAATTGTACAGAGTTAAAAAAACAGAGTTCCTAAATATTTATCATATATAGAAGCAAAAGTTAGTAGAGAGATTAGGCAGAATATTGAATTGAATTGAATGAATAATAGCAAAAAGCATTAGAGTATGCTAAAGCAGAACTTTCCTGTAATTATTAATGAGATTTTCATAATCTGAGTAAAGATAATAAAAGGTAAGATGTTTTCAATATTTCAGTAATACAGTATTCTAACTGTAAAATTAAGTCATTAAAGGAAAAGCTCTAATTATAAAATGAAGCCTCTATAAAATACATCAGTGTGTCTTATCACTGAAATAACTTAAAATTCTATAAGAAAGCATATTGGTATCAAATAGAGTTCCTAATTTTTTATGGTTTTGAGTTAGATTTCAGCTAGGTAATGTTGAACATAATACAGTGAAAAATGCTGAGAGCCTTTTATAAATCTACATGCCGAAAACATAGTTATGGTAATTTAAATTGCAGAATGTCTCACAGCATCAGTATACTTGTGGTTTCTGTCATGGTATGACAGAAGTTTAAACTAAACTCTGGGAAATTTCAGAATAAGTGCTCAAGTTCACTCCCAACTAATGAAAAAGGTAGTATTTATGATTAGGCTTTTTTTATTTTTGTTGACTATATGCATTACCACCTCTCAAGAGGAGAGCCTGTAGAAGACGCTAATCTAAAATGGAGGATGATATATTGTTCTGGGTTAGGTGAAGAAAAATTATGAAAATCAAATGGGCAGTTTGGGGGATTCTTGGCAAGAGACAAGGCTGGTTAGCCTGAGATTTTGGGGTTGCTTTATTGCTTCCATAAACAATTTAAACTAAGCAATATTAGGGTATCTTTACACAGTGCAAGATCAGACTTGTTTAGGCTGAAGTGGCAGAGATGTAGCAGGTACCCAGTGGGTGTGACACTTTCAGGATTTGTCATGCCGTTTATTTTGTCTGAATTGGAAAATTAATTGAAATCTCTTAGCTCCCACGTTAACTGCTTCTCCCCCCCCCCCCCCCCCCGCCCCCCGAGATAATCACTGCATCTTTCTTTTGAGCATCTATTTTCAAGGATAAATTATAAGCATCTCTGGAGGTGGCTAAAATATTATGTGCTTAGAATTTGCTGCCTACAATGTAATTATCTATATCAAATAAAAAGATAGAGAAAGTAGGGGGAAGGTGACTGCTGTTTGTTTTGAATCAATATCTTTCTAGGGACTTGAATGTGACCATTCACTGATTAGCTCCTGATGTCATTTGAAGGAGCTGCAAAGCATGAAGTAGTGAACATTTTTTTATCATGAGAAACTAGATGTTGCAATTGCTATCCATTGTAATTATGGTATGAAATCTGTTCTGATCTACATTTACAGTGTAATACTGCAATTGAACTCCTGAGTTAATTAGCACAGGGAAAGGAATTATTTTACTGTATTAAACAGTTGGTGGTTAAAATAAAATGCTCAGAAGCCAAGGTATGTACTCAAGTAGGTCTTTCTTCTGAATCCGATGGATGCTGTTTGTTTCTTAGTTCTGTAGCTGTGTTTCAGTTTGGCCTAAGACAAGCCATTTCAGATTTTGAAGTTAGGTAGCCACATTGAAGCACAAAACCTGGACTAATGAGTTCTGCTGGGGGGCTGGCAATGAAGCTTCTCTTTGAAGAAATTGCAGCTGGCATTCAGCTGAGCAGACATTTGAGTTCTTCCAGTTTCTGGGTGATTTCTCTAACCATGAATCTATTATATAAAAAGTGATGGCTGCTACCTTTCCTCTGCTGTCACCTTAATTTCTTCTCCAAATGCATGACTGAATTCAGCACTGCCCAGTCCGTTAGACTCTGTCTGGAGTGAGTCTTTTGAGAGCCTTTATGAGTTGTTCAGGGAAACTCTGACTATAGTGAATTCTTTGCACTCCAAAACAGGCATCCAGATGTTTTAAGGCACATCTAGGATTAGCCGCCTGTGAGCTTAAAGTCTGAATAAAGCTGTGGTTTAGGCATTCAAAAATCCACTTACTACGTAATCGAGCTAGCCTGAACATTTCTAAGCCTGCTGTTCGTCCCTGGAGAGCTCTGGTCCTCTGGATCACTATTCTCTTACTCCTGGGGTACCTAAGATTAAAAAATAATTAAGTACTTCCCTTTCCCCCCACCAAACAAAACAAAGCAAACCACTGTTGGTTGGAAATAATTGTTCAAGTGAGCTTATGTGTTAGGCAATAGCAACATGGATAGACAGAAACTTTTTTTTATAGTTCTCCTTTATTGTTTAACCCCCTTAGTGCTTTGTACAAAATAGCATCTTGGCTATGCTTTGGGATCTGTAAGAACAGGGATTCAATTCTACTTGGATTTAACCAGAATATATTTGAGTAGCTTTTTCTTTCTGAGTGTTTGTTCTGTGCATTGTGCTGGAAATGGGGTGGGGAGAGAGAGGGAGGCATGTATCAGAAGGCAAGTCTTTAATTTTTCCAACCAGCCACATTGATGTCAGTTTGTATAAGTACTTTGAATGTATCTACTCAACTCATTATTAGAAATTGTGTGTTTTTAATGAACGTGCCAGTGCAATTTTAAAGAAAATGCATAAGTCAAGTGCAGATAAGAACCATCTGTTTTGAAAGAGAAGTCATACTTATATTGTTTTTCTAGAGGAACTATCTGTAATTATTTTCTTGAATCTAGGTTAAAATGTTCCCTTTTAACATAGAGTTAAAACAACGTAGAAATGAAAAATCCCTGCAGTAATCAAGGTTTAGTAATATGACAGGCTATACTTGTATTTCTTATTACACACAAAGACTTCTATTAGAAGGAACATAAGGGATTCAAAAGTGAATTAAGGTAGCCTGTGTATTCTGTACTGAAAACAGAGGTGCAGGCTTAGTGCTTCAGAATTTTCTAGTTAAGGATGGCCTTGTCATCTGCCTGCTAGCAATGAAGGATTTCCAGCCTCTGCTCGTGAGGGGAAGACATCTGACTGCCTCCTTAAGAGAAGAAGTGAGTTTAAGATTCGTATGAGGGTTCAGGATGAAGATCAGTATTTGCTCCTCAGTTCCAGCAGAGCACAGCTTCATTTAGGTCAAATTTGCTTGGAGAATTGCATCTGTGACATCCCTGAGCCTGTAAGGAGCAGAGCTGGAGTGTACAGCTGGTGCAGTTGGCATGTAGGAGTTACTGAGTGCAGTTACAGGTTTGAAATTTGGATGTAGGAGTTTTTAGGGACTGAGCACACCCAGGCTAGATGAAGGTCAGTGGAACTGACAGACAGACGGTTCAGAGATGCTGTTAACAACTCTCTAAAAGCTCTAAGGATGTGGATGTGGGAGTTTTCAGAGGCTCTAAATAAACCATAACTGAGTGGACTTTCAGGGAGACTGCTGAAATATCTCCATCCACCTGAGCTCCTGCACCAAAGCATAGAAGTAACATGGCTCTGTAGATAAATATTTCCTTGCTCATTCTTATAGAGAAAATTTGGGAAATGCATGCCTAAATGATAAATATTTGATGAACTTAAGCAATGAAAAACAGAGGCCTGAAGCAGAATTATATAAAGAATACTACTAAAAAGAAAATTATAGGAAGTATAGTTTTACTGACATCTCCACTTACATTACCATTTTGATGTCCTTCCATTTCAGTGTGTAATCTGCATTTACATTGGCACAACAGTTTTTAATAAAATAATCTTATGACATTTTAAGATAATGGAATTGTACACGTGCATGATAGTTCTCAGAAAGAAATATGCATACAGAAATATTGGAGAAGAGGGGAGAAATGGAAAACTCTTTTTAAAAATTGAGAAGGTATATTGAGCTGATGAATATTCTTCCCTAGGAACACCTCTAAATTCTGCATATTCTGACATATCAACATGAAGTGAATATATAAATTTTATGGAAGAGTTGTGTTAAGTTTTTGGGATATGAATATATTCTGAAAATTAGATTTTTGATATATTTTTACCTGATGCAGCTAATATAAAAATCATTTGTTTTGTCAATGCTTCCTGGACTAGAATTCCACTTTTTGGTCCTTATCCTAGGTAAGACATTGTTTGCAAATTGTGCTTCTTGGGAGGGTGTTTGCAAAAGAAAATCTATCAAAGATGTTGCTACAGTATTAAGGTACTGGTAAAAGCAGAGAGGTTGTCATAGTAACTGTTAAAAATAAACAGTGACATTTTTCTGGGTTCTTTTTTTTTTCAGTCTACTGAAGAAAATTGAGCGGGAAACATGGAGGGAAAGTGGCGTTTCATTAATTGCCACCGTGACTCGCCTCATGGAGAGGCTGCTGGACTACAGGTGAGTGGTTATCACAGTCTAGAGGTAGTGTCTCATCTCTGAAATATTAGGAAACAAATGAAGCTATCTTGCTCAAACCTCGACTGCACATGGATACATGGATACATCAGCTATGAGTGCTCAGGATCTCTGACAGCAGCTGCTTAGTCAACAGGAAAATGCAACTGGCAGGATGAAAACAACCGAGTAGATTCCCCATGGTGCGAAAATCCAGTGGCATGCCTGAGTTTCCTGTCGGGGAATGTAGTAACTTTTGGCACTAGGTTGGTGACTCAAGTCTGTCTGAAGACACAGAGCTCAGTACTAATCACCTGAGAGTTGTTTTAAACAATATGTAAAATTCTTATCACTGTGTCAGTCATGCTTAGTTGTAGTGTCAGCTGGCACAGTAAGGATGCATACAAAGACATGATCTCTGGGTGAACATCTCACATGTGACTGTCCCACATGATCAAAGGAGACAGAAATGAGAGGCATGTACTCTTTCAGGGGTGCGAGACTGAAACCAATCTTCCCAGTCAATTGTGAGCCTGTGTAGAGGCTTCACATTTCAGCTAAGTCCTCCTTATTGCCACTGTCTACATCACTTTCTAGAGCTTAAGTGGTAAGGTTTTCTCCCTGATTCCATAGGGACACATGGTGAGACCTAGTACTGCACTTGCTGTCATCACTGATATTTTGAAAGGAAAGCTATTTCATAAGAAAAGAGACTGAACTCTTAATTTCTAGAAGCGTGGCACTACTATTTCTCTTCAGAGATCAGCTGGAATACAACCTCTAGGACTCCCAATATTTCTTAACAGTGGTGCATTGTTAGTTATGAGAGTGTTTGGCCAATTGTTTAGCTAGTGCATGCAAGAAGATTTTAAAGTTATGTTAAATTTCTTTTAGTGACTATGTGGTGATGTCTGCTTGTTATTCTTTTATTTCAGCATGGTTATACTGGCTACTTTTTTTCCCTGTGTGATAAATAAAAGGTCACATAGTAATGACAGAGCCAGAAAGAAAACACTTTCTTGACAATTGAGGTATTCAGTGTACCACAAAAGGAGGCATGAAATCTCTTAGCTACTGGGGTCAGCTGTTCACCCAAATGCCATCATTTCAGTCAGCTTGCCAAGTCAAATGTCTGTTTTCTGAGGTGTGCTTCACTGTAAGAGGATAAACAGCATTCCTTCTGACTTTCATTACTTTCTGCTTTAGGGACTGCATGAAAATGGGAGAAGTGGATGGCAAAAAGATTGGCTGCACTGTTAGCCTTTTGGTTTGTATAATAACTTATATTTTCCTTTTTGATTTCAGTTGATTCAGTTGATTTCATTTTCTACCATACATTTTCTGCTATACAGATACCCAATTGAATAGGGACATACTTTTCTTCTTGTTGCAATTTGAGTGGAATTTGACAGAGTAATACTACACTTAGGATCACTGATTATTTTTTCCAGGCTGGGATCAATAGAGTAGGGAGTTAGTCTTCCTTGGGATTTCATAGCTTGGTTCTGAAAGGTCTCTAAAACTGTTTTATTCAGTTTTAAGTCTCTTCCTACTGGATAAACTTCACCAAAGTACTTTCCAAGTTTAATTAGTCTCTGAGTTTGTAAAAGCAAACATGCTATTCCTCCTCTCACAAACCCAACAAAACATACATGATTTCTCTTGTTTCTTTTCTTCCCTAATAACTGATGCAAATTGGTTGTTATAGCATACAATATGGGGTATCTTGTGAGTACTGCAGGCTGACTATTCTCCCCCTCGTAGAAGAGACAGAAATGCTGCTCAGGACCTCCTGTTGTCATCCTGTCAACATTACCACAAACCAACAGTGCTAAGCCATAGTATGAAAAGATGTCATTTTTGTTTTCAAAGATGCATTTTGATTCTAGGCCAGTTTCCACTGACAAGTTTGTTGACTTCCATCAACCTTGGAAAGTTTCCGTTTTCATGGTGAATCTTTTGAGAAGCTGTATTTTTAGCCAGAGAGGGGAAAAAAACAAAATAAGCTGACTTGTAATTCTGCATTTTTGATGTCAGTGAAACAATTTGGTATCGCTTCTAAATAGCAGTTAGACATAAGAGAACAAAGGATTTCTTGAGTAGGAAAATAGGGCTCTAAACAGGGATGATATTTACTATGAAGCCATAAAGCAGCTGGCTTGCTGTCAAAATATCTGGCATGATCTGAATTCTGTAATGCACCTGGATTATTTTCATCCCTAAGGAGTTTTTCATCTATTCTTAGCAAATCATCCAAGATTTGTACAAAAAGAAAATTAAAATATTTAAAAATCCCAAAACACTATATTACTTTTTAATGGGATTTTCAAGGTGGATTTCATATCCCAATAATTTTCAAAGAAATTTTTAATATTCTTCCACAACAGAGAGGCAATGAATGCTAAATTTTCTCAAATCAGTTTAAAAAATATTTTCTTGATAAAGTTTTTATTCTTATGTTTTTACAGTGTTCCTTCCACCTTTTTCCTTGATAATAACTCACAAAATATGAATACTGTCCATTAGGAGAAAAACCGCTTAGAGTTCAAAATAGTGATTTAAATAATAGAACAGAAAGTTTTAATTGCTAATGAGCACCAGTGCTTAGACTCTTCTAGCCTATAAATTTTTTATTAACTAAAGCAGTTTATCCTGAACACGGAGGATGTCTAGCAGGAGAACTTCAGCTGCATGTCTGTTGTGAATGTGGCAGTACTTGTAAACAGTGCTATAGACTTGTGCTCCTCTTCCTGTAACTATTTCATATTTTGCTTTAGGGCTTGTAAATACATAAAGAATTTTTAAGAATTACAGTGTTGCAGTCCATATTTTATCCATGTCACAAAAAATAGCAGTTATATATTCAGAAATAAAATCTATGCATGCATTTCTAGAATATTATGTTTGAAGTCTTTTATTTGTAACCATTATGAAAAATGTATTAACTATTACATTTTATTACAAAATTCAATTTTATTCCAGAATTTTTACAAGACTGAACTGAACAAGGAAGAGATGTATATTCGCTATATTCATAAGCTCTATGACCTACATCTGAAAGCACAAAACTTCACAGGTAACTGAATACAAACTAAGAAACGATATTTAGAGCTGGTCGGTGGTTTGAAGTCTTTTGCAACCCTGTAAGATGTATCCTCAGTGCAGAACGTATCAACCCAGACAATAGGTGAATTTCCTTGCCTAACTGATGTCTCAATACTTTTCAGCCCCATGGCACTATAATTTGCTGAGTCATGGTGGCTGTAAATTACCTCTGTTGATATCCACTAGCAATAAGTGTGTGATATGGTCTTTCTTTCACCCAAAAGAAGTAAAGTCTGGAGGCCCTTTTTATGACATTATTTAGTGGTATCTGAGCCTATATATTATTTCGTAATGCTCCTGGCTATCTGTTTGGTGAAGTGTTTCTACACAGCTTTGTTTCAGGACCTCATTTTTAGGTTAAAAAAAGAAATAAAAGAAAGGAATACCCATATCTCTCATGATGAGGTAGAGACCCTAAAACCTGTGACAAGTATTGCTATTTCATGATGTCTTTCTAAATCTTCACATACCACGTTTGCTGTACTATTGTCCAAGATTTCTCTAATTTTGTGCCAAGGCTGGTTGTTACCTTTTACATGAGGAAATAAAAAGATATTGTTCATGGCTTTTTTTTATACAGCTTTACATGCACTTCATTTGAGGAACTACATGCCATCAATAAGTGCTGGAGAAGATAAAATCAGTACCCTTTAAAATCACACTGTCTTTGCCAGAACATTTTGCTGACCTTATAATATCTCCATCTTTTCCCCAGTGTTTGCAATTGCATATGTTCAAAATTTCTAGATTTTTTTTCTTCTTAAAAGCAGATTAGTTTGCTGGGGGTCACTAGTGAACAGCTTACAGGCACCTGGTGTCACAGCAACATTCCTTGTGCTTTTCTGCTATCCATAAGAAAGATTGTTCACTTGGAATTTCCACACTCTCTTTGCAGTTTATGGATTTAAATGTAGACTAGATAGCAGGATGTTAAGGAAAGATTTTAATTTCCTCATGTGACCTCGCAATAGTGAGTCACAAGAGAATTTTGATTATCAAGAAGTCTCTGCCACAGCTGGCTTTTGTATCAAGCTATTGTTTTGCATAGTGGATCTTAGTAACTCTTTGAGCAGTGTTGAGTTCCCTTTATGCACTGGGTACTATTATGTGTCCAGTTTACCTCCAACTGTTATATGAACCTAATTTTTTAAATTGTTTTGCCATACATTCTGATTTTAAACAGTATTTTGCTCAAAATTTATTTCTAGGACTTTGTTGTATTTCCTGTGTGTTTATTCTCAATCTGTGTGATTTTTGCATCCTTTACTGTGGTAGATTTCACTTTGTTGTTGTTGTTGTTTTTATTTTGTTTTTTGTTTGTTTGTTTGTTTAATTATTGGTTTTGGTTTTGTTTTTTGGTTTGGTTTTTTTTTTTTTTCTGTAAGAGCCTTAAGTAAGACTTGTCTCACACCCATAGTTAGAAAACAGACTTATGTAGTCCATTGCTTTGCCTTATCCGAGACAACACAGACCTTTGTAAATCAGGTGGTCTAGAGAATTTGGGATTAGGAAAATAAGTTTGATAATTCAGCAGCATTCCTACATGGTGCAGCATTGTTTGCTAATTGCATAGTTTCATCCTAGGGATGAAATGGTTTTTCTCTGCTTTCTATAGTATGATTTTCTGGATTGTTTCTAAAAATTCTCTGTTAAAAAAAAAGTCCTTTTTATACAAAGCATTGCTTCAAATCTTTCCTTACAGAAAACTCAGTTACAACTACCAATATACCTCCCTTGAGTCTGAATCACATAAATGCAGTGATTCCTTGTGTTCCCTCAGTCACCTGGGAACTATAATGAGACTATCTTACTACCTATCCTCATTGGAAATATCTAGTGTTTTGAATATTTCCTGTATAAATTGAATTTCCCGCATCATGGGTCAACCCTGTTTATCTCTCCTTAGTGCTTTGGTGCAAGTCAGTAGTTACAGATCTCTCCCTGAGATACCAGTATTTTATTTGTTGTGTTTGCCACTGCCAGACACCCAGGGATGCTGGGCGAAGCAACTTTTCGGGCTTTTTTTATCCAGTATGGTCATTCTTATTTTAGAAACCTTCTGTATAAATTTATTATAATTTAAGAAAACAGCATTGTTATGGCAGATGAAATTTGTCATGGCAACAAAATTTTGTTAAATTGAGGGACTTAGAGGCCAAGTTTAGAAAGGAAAGGTCAAGATGAGCTATCCTGAATGTCTACTTATGTTCTGCCATCTTTTGCTTCCTTATGATTCTGAATGATTTATTATCAGCCTCATGGTTTTTTAAAAATGTTATGTTGATGTGCTTCATGTCTTGAGTACAAAAATGTAGCTTGAAACTACAACAAAGGTGGTTACCAGTCAAGCAGCCTGAGAGCTGCTGAATGTGATGCCAGAATTAGGGTTGCCTGTGCAACTCGAGCTGGTCTTCCTTGCATTGGATGTATTGCAGCACAGCATCAGTTTTCCCCACACTTAGCATTTTACAACACTGGGATTCAAGGCACTCTCTCCCACAAATATCTGCTGTAGTGATTTTTCATCCACAGGTTCTTAGTTGGACTTGTAGAGCAACACTATTACTAGAAAAACACTGTTTGGTTTAAGTAGGCTGTCTTACGGGAGCTCATACGGCAGAGGCAGAAGTAGGATATGGTTGTCTGGGGCAAACTTAGCTTAGCACAAAAAGTGCTTTAGTACTTTATTGGGGGTTTTTGGCCTTATATACAGCCTATAAAATCTACAGTAAAATCAGTCCAGTACCTCTCCAGAACATGGCCCATCTTTGCAGTGGCTCACTCATGCAAAGTGGTCCTGTGAGTGGAAATATAAACTGTGAATACTAACTTGGAAATCAACAATACATATGCTCAGTTAGCCAAATTGAGTTGGCCAGTAGTAGTTCTGGTGTTATGTTTTTATAGCCAATAGTAATTCTGGTGTTTTGCAATTTGCCAAAGGCTGACTTTCCAATAAAAAGATTAATTTAAAATATTAAATTTTAGTGTACTAAAATAACATTTTAGTGTCCAGTTTCGGAGGATTTCCTGAAATCAAAGAAGAAATAATAATTTTTATATTACCAGATAATTTCTACAGATTAATGTAAATATTGTTATACAGATCTCTGACTAGAGACCAACAACCTGTTTGATTCCTGTCAAGCCAAAAATTACATAAAATTTTAAAAATTTAAAAAGAGAGAAGTATAGCACTTCTAAATTGTTTGTTATGGCCAGCTGGTAAGGCTCAGCTATCAGGGATTTATTTCTCTGTGGAAGGAGTGGATTCTATTAAGCACACATCTGCCTCCCTGTTTTCCTCCCAGCCCCAGTCTCTTTTGGACTGTGTCCACAGTCTTGTTGGCTTTCCTCTTTCACTACTGATGTTCCTCATCCTCCAGTCCTTGTTCCTTCACTCAGACAGCAGAGTCATTGAGAGTTTCTCCTTAGCTGTAGGGGAGACTGGGCTAAGAAGGAAATGATTGCTTAATTTCTGTCTCCTTTGTATTTTAAGACTCCAAGAGAGGTGTCCCAGTGACTCCACTTTAAACAGTGTGTGAAAATTTTAAGCTATTTTCGTTATAGCTGTAGATAGTAACTCTGTCCAAAACCACCACTACCATCTGCCTAATACTCAAAATAAATCAATTACCCATTAAAAAGGTGCCTCTCAAGATAAGCCTTCACATCTCTGTGTGCTTTGTCTGTTTTATTTGTTTGGTGTTGGTGAGTGCCACGCTGTAATTTGTCTTGCAGAGGCTGCCTACACACTCCTGCTGTACGATGAGCTTCTGGAGTGGTCTGATCGGCCACTCAGGGAGTTTCTCACCTACCCCATGCAAACCGAATGGCAGCGTAAGGAGTGCCTGCATCTGACCATCATTCAAAACTTTGATAGGGGAAAGGTAAAACAGTCCCATTTTACTGAGTGGTTCCAGGAAGGGTGGTTATTCATTTTAGGATATTAATTCCAGGGGTGCATACTTTTCTTGTGTTGAGGGGAAGTGTTTGTCCTTGCTTGGTTCAGCAGTTACTTAGTGATGTGTGATGCTCCTTCTAACCCTGTGGCTGTATCCTAGAGATCCCTCACTTATATATAAGAATAATTTTCACTTCCATAGCAGTTGGCTTTGGAATGGTCAAAACACTATATGAAAAGTGGTATAACTTCTCCCCATTTTAAAGGTGGTGAAAATGAGCCATATAAAGCTAATGATACTCACTTAGTGACCAAGAGAGGATTGTAAAGGCCATGTTTACACTTACAATACCATGTTGTACCTCTTAAAAACTAAAAATTAATTCATTTGCAAGGGTCACAGTTCATTGTCATTACTGCAAATACGTATTCTGAATTAAGCAAGTGTAATTACCCTGTAGTCTAAAATTTTATATACACATAGTGCTCTTATTTGTCTTACTGACAAACAAGCAATGCATTCCAATTTTGTGTAGTTTGTGTAAAATCCATGTAAGCCTAATAAATGTAATCAAATGGATGTTGGTCATCATGTTTTTCAAACAGTTCTCTAATTATATTATATAGTTTAACTTACATGGTGCAATGAAGTACAGTACAACCTAAAAAAATTAAGGAAAATGTATTAAAAGTACAATTTTAAAATGTAAAAATCATCTCATGTAGTGTCAAAAGAGTTGTCCACCGCTCTTGCAATGACTTACATTTTGTTCAGAGTACAAAAATAATTATTAAATAAGTCTCTAAAAATATTCTTCATTCTTCAAAGAATTCATTGGTATTACTCAGAAGCTATCAGCATGTTTAGTGGACAATTTGTTCAAATATTTGCAGTAACAACAAGATTAATATATATAGAACAGACCACTAATAAATCACAAATTGTCAATTGTCAAACAGTTGCTTTGAAGTACTGAACACCTTTTATTTGCTTGCAGTGTTGGGAAAATGGCATTATCTTGTGCAGGAAAATTGCAGAACAGTATGAGAGCTACTATGACTACAGAAACCTCAGCAAGATGAGGGTAATGTACTTGAATATTTTTCGTCAATCACGAATCCAAAAGCTTTTTAATTTAGGTTATAAAATATTACTTAGAAAATTAAATTTACCACAAAATGGTCCTTAGGTTTGGTTTGGAAATCTTAATTTTTACCCTGAGGGCTTTTTCCTGCAATAAGGGTTATAGAAAATGAGTGTGAGCTTTTTGAAGAAAAATGAGAAAGTCCTATCTTCGTAGAATGGTTTGGGTTGGAAGCCCTAAAGTTCCTGCCCACTTGCTAGACACCTTCTACTAGACCAAGTTGCTTTATTTTACTATAAAATTAATGTTCTTCCAATATTTGTACCCATATAGCATCCTTTCTGCATGCTTATGCAGAAAAATAATACAAATTCATTCATCAAAAATTTCATTAGATTCCTACAGTTTTTCCAGGGAATGTGCTCTATGCATCCTTCATAGTAGCAGCAGCATGTCTTTGCAGTTGTAATTGCTAGCAAAGCCACAAGCAGTGCACGCCTTTACTTTATTTTTTTTAACTTCTTAAAATATAGTGTGTTTATTATTACAAAGTAAAAATGAATCTTTCTTAGTACAATCTTCTTCTTGTTTCTTTCATTTTAGAACTCTAAGTATTGTTTCTCATTTGTTCAGATAGTGTATTTTAAAGATTATTGAGTCTTCTTTTCTTACCTGCTTCTGATGGATTCAATTTTGTATTGCAGCTTCCCTTTTAAATTTCCTGTACATGTAGGATGCTTGCTGCTAGGACTGAGTGAAGTCACTTTAATCCAGAGCTGCTTAACAACATTATGCAAAATTCTCAACACAGAGCTATGTGACAGGACTCTGTTATCTGCTTATTCCATATATATTTTGAAATGTCAGTAGCAGACTTCTATAAGCAAAAGCAAGCTGACTGTCATCATGTGAATAAACTGATTAGTTTATGCGTGTTTAATTAATTGTACTGAATGAATTCTTTTACTGTATCTGTGCCACCAATGTTAATCCAAAAACGGAGTTGTGGAGATTTCTCATAGCAGTGTAATTAAGCAGTTACTGATATCATATGCATACTAAATAGCTGTCTGTGTTACCTAAAATAGGGCTAAGTCTGTGTTTGGCTTTTTCCACAGTATTGAAAAATGCCCAGAATATCATGAGAAAAAGGGTACTTTGGCATTAAGATCCCCTTGAGTCAGTGTTGCAAGTAAAATAAAAACCAGATGCATTGATCAAAAATTATGCTAATTACTATTGTGGCATTTTAAAAGAACTCATATTTCATGTTTAAATCATTGGACTCTGGTATAATTTGGACGCAACCGTCTTAAATACGGGAATTAGACTTTGCTGATTTAACTGACCACATTACTGGCATGTGTTTGGGAGATTAGCAGATTACTGGGTCATAGGTTTCAAACTGTCTTTCTATTTTACTCCTTTAGTAGAGGTACGTTGTATTTTAAAGGATTTCTTTTTTAATTCTTGGAAACTTTGAGATCCCTAAGAGGCATAATTACTTAATCTAATGCATTCAGAAACTTCTGCATGTCCTATTTGTTGCTCAGAGATATATTGCAATTCCTGTGCCCCAGAGGTGAAAGACACTCCGTTTTATGGTAGCTTATTACCATAAAACACACTTTCAAAAAACACTAATTGCATTTCTTCTCAATCTCACACAGATGATGGAAGCATCTCTGTATGATAAAATTATGGATCAACAGCGTTTGGAGCCAGAATTCTTCAGAGTTGGTTTCTATGGGAAAAAGTTCCCATTCTTCCTGAGGGTAAGTGAAATGAAAATAAACAGAATGGAGTAATACTGTCATTCATAATCACTTTCACTTTAAAATGTGTTCATATTATATGCAGGTTCTTATCTTGTGAAAAATTCTTTACCTTCATGTTTCATAGTTAAGAAAAGGTCCTGACTAATGAAAAGACAAATTCTAGGCTTCTAGAGTCCCACAGAAACACAATATTCAGTTTATGTTGGAAACCGTGCACCTACACTGTTCCACAGACCAGTAGTTCATGGTAGTTTGTTCCCTTTTATCTGTTCTGTTTTTGCTGGTGGGTGCTCAGAGAAAGGCTGTCAGAAGTCATATCCATTGATGGTGGGATAATCAGCAATTTATCATCTAAGCATTTACATTCCCAAGATCCTTTTTTTTTAATGACAGAAATTACACATGCTGAAGGTCATTGATTATTAATGTACGATAGATGACAAATAATAAAGTTATTATTCTTGATCATTATTCTGGAATTCTGAAGTTACTGAAGTGCCCTTGAAAATGTTAGGGGAGTTTACACTGCTCCCCTCTTCCCCACCGCAGTAGTTTAGCTGCAATCATAATTCAAGCTCCTCTTCCTGTGGTAATTAAAATAAGTGGTGAAGGAACCTCCTCTATGTGGTGCAGGCCTAAAAAGCCTGATTTGTCTTTGCCTTAGTGGTGGGGAAAAAGAAAATTTCTAACTGGTAAATGTAACATGAAACTCTCCCCTCTAAAAGCAACTCCCAAAAAGAGTCTGATGGGAAGATAGTTATTGATATTACCTAACATTAATCTGAATACAACTTCTGTATAAACCAATTTGAAAATATTAATAGAAAATAATTTATCTGATGGAGTAAAAGTAGTGGAAGGAGTTGCAGTACTTTCAAACCTTAGGTCTCTCACTGCTTATGCATTTCTTAGGAATTTTTCAAGTTAAGCATACACAGCACAGATTTATGCTTGCAACACCAACAAGGACAGACTTAATACATTTGATTTAAATTTTTTATGGCAAAGCAGTTTGTAAATCTGGCTGTGTTTGCTGTAGAATGAATAAAGACTAAACTTCATAATAAAGCTTTTACATTTTAATTTGTAGTTGAACTATAATATGGTTACAGGGGTTTTTTGTAGCAATTCCCATGAAAGTCTAGACTCAGAATTCAATGCCAGGAGCATTCTTTTACTTTGTGTTGTAAAAACTGGATCATTTTAATTTTCCAGGCTGATAATTGATCAACATTACAGAGTAAGGCAAGTTGAATGCCTTTATAATTTTCTTATACAGTGTTTTTCTTCAGAATTGTATAACAGGAGAACAAAGTTTTTTAGTTCCTCATGGAATCGACTTTGCACCCATTTCACTGTCTTAACTGTTGGGTTATACTTCTGTTACATATTTTATACAGTCTGATATAGTATGTTAATTACATACTTTGATTCACTAAGAACAATTTCTCCCTTCTGATTTTTATTAAACTTTGAAGCATAATTATAGCATTTTTCCAGACTTTTGAATAAAACATAACTTATATGATAAAACCTGTATGCTAATATATGATAATATAACTTATATGATAAAACCTGTAACCTGCTCTTTCTCTAGTTCTTATTTTTATTCTTCCTTTTGGTTTTTTTTCCCCTTCTTTAAATGATGCAAAAGTTGCCTGGAAAATATATATTTAAGAGCTTGTGTTTGGATCTCAATTATTTTCATGCAACTTGCTCTTGCTTTTTGTTTTCTTATTCCACTCAGAATAAGGAATTTGTTTGCCGAGGACACGACTATGAAAGGCTGGAGGCCTTCCAGCAGCGAATGTTGAATGAGTTCCCACATGCCATTGCTATGCAACATGCTAATCAGCCAGATGAGACCATCTTTCAGGCAGAAGCACAGTGTATCCACATAATCACAAAGCCATACCCTGCACTTAAATTTTCTATGCTTTTGAAAAACGTAGGTACACCTATAGCCAATTTCAATCATATGGTGCCTCCACTGAAATAAATGGTAGGGGAGAATTTCCCTGCATTTTGTTCCCCGTTCACTCTATTATGTTTGGAAGTTCTTTGTGTAATTTTGGTTCTATTTAAAAATTTCTTGACATGTTATTGACATTATTTCTTTAGCTAAAAGTGCCTATAGAACTATCACCACTGTTATAATGGTATAGCAGTTCAAGGTACAGTAATTTAACTTCTTACAATACAACATTATGTTAGCATGGCATGACATATTGTGTAAGAATATATTTAATTAAATCCCTTTACTTTATGTACTACTCCATGTAAGTAGCTCTATTTCAAAAATAAAGATAAAATTTTCAACAAAACAGTACAAGGAAATGTCAAACAATCAAAAAATTTCTCTGGTTCCTTTCCCAAACCATTTATAGTATGAAAGCACTTCATGATGCATTCTTTTTAAGCACTTTTTCTTCTGTAATGCTTCAGGAGTCAATATGCTTTGCTAATTTGAATAAAGTGGGATAGCCTTAACTCTTTACATGTAGATTTGCAGATTTATGCAGTGACACCAATTCCAGAAAATCAGGAAGTCTTGCAGAGAGATGGTATTCCTGATAATATCAAGAGCTTTTACAAAGTAAATCACATCTGGCGATTTCGATATGACAGACCTTTTCACAAAGGGACCAAGGACAAGGAAAATGAATTCAAGGTAATCACGCCCTTTCCTCATCTACTGGACCTATGGATTTGTTTATAACATCAACAAAAGCTGCCTTGTTGAAACATAATCTGCACTTGTATTATTCAGCTGAGTGTGGGTATCACAAATTCTCTAGAGGAGATGGTATCTCAGGTTTGACTATTTTACTTCTTATTTTTAATAAAATAGTATCAAAAAATATATGGGAGATGCAGAGATCTTACGGTATATGTGACTAGGAGTGAAAAAATTCATTTGGTTTTTTTGCATCTGTGATATATAGAAGGCAAAACTGGAGAGAGCAGAGTAGTCTCAGAGAAGTTTGTTAGGCAGATGGGAAGACAATATTAAGGAGGCAGTCTGGGGTATGGATAGGATCACCTAAAGTTATCTCTCTCTAGAGCAAGGGAGAGACTGTTTTGACTGAACTGCGACATAATGACCTGTTCCTGTGATATCAAGAATAAAAACTACCTCTGAACTTAGAGATTGTCTCAGGGAAAAGCAGTAGTTCCTTCCCTAATAGGTAAATCCCTTCTGTTCCTCCTACTAAAAATGTCACAGTGAAAATTCATTTTTCAGTGTAATTTTAATTCTCACCCACTAGATGCACATCCTGATGTAGAATATATTCTGGTATTTAGACAGACAAGAAGAGTTATGCTATAATAATTTTGTTATAAATTTAGAAGAAAGAACTGTGAAGGTAATAAATTAGCTAAATTGAGTCACTGTTGGCTTCTAATGTATGTTTGGGCTTCATTTTAACTGTACAGCTTACACATATATTTTGTGTAAGCACTATTCTGTGTGTTGATTTGTCATTTTACAGACCTCTTGCACAAAGTGTTTACCAGTAGTATATTTGAGTATCTCATCAGCTTTGCATTTTGAAATCTCTAAAACGGCTTCTCAAAGGAGACTGAGCATGCTCTCTGATCTCTGAACTCTTGTTCTTCTCAGATGCCTGATCAGAAAAGAAATGTTAAAGTACCAATTCAGAGTGACTTTTGAAGATTTGGGGACAATATATAATGAAGTTTAAGAGTGAAGAATCAGCAGAGATTACTGCTTAGTAGTAGGACCTAGAAAGTAAGGAGAAAACCAAGTGTCACTGACTTATGGGATAGACAACTCTGTAAGAATTTGGATGTTAGCATTTTTTTTAAATGTATACTATTACTTTAGTGAAGGTGTTTATAAAGAAAATTGGTAATGATTAAGGAAGATACAGAGTCAGATAAGGAAATAAATTGCTTATATATATTTTAGAGTCTATGGGTAGAGAGAACCACACTGATCTTGGTGCAGAGTTTACCTGGAATATCTCGTTGGTTTGAAGTAGAAAAACGTGAAGTGGTGAGTATGAGACCCATGTCAATACATATTGTGGGTTGGTTTGCTTCCTTAATCATATGTTATTTGATGAACTGCTTTAGGATTTATTACACATATGTAATTTCTTTGACCGAGGTCTAGGATGGCTGCAACAAAATTAGTTACAAAGTATATCAAGTTGTCTGATTTCTCTTGTCTTGAAAAGTATTATTAAGAACCACCCTTAGGATTCGTTTGAACAGCTGGGGAAAAACAAATTGAGAGCAATAATGGACATCCAAAGGCAACATTTAATGTCATAAATTACTTCCTTAACACACAGCACCATGTACCATTTAATACAAGAATATGCATAGCTTAATATATCCTTCAGTGTCCTTGGAAAGTAAACATTTTCCAAGTTACTGTAGTAAAATAAATGCCATGAGCTGCTGAACAGAACCTGTAGAAATAGGGTCTAATATACCAGTCTGTTACTGACACACTGGAATTTCCTCTCCTTGCTTGTTCTGTTACTTTAAAAATCTTTAGATTCTGAACATATTCAGAGGAGTGCTCCTCCTATGAAGATCTCTAAATAATTGGTCCATTTCTGAGCTCTGGAGTAGAGCATCTATAACTGTTTTCCTTCTTGTCAAAGCCAGTCTTAGAATAATCCCATTAAATATAAGGATACCATAGTACAATTGATTTTCTCTAAAACTCTGTTGTATTCTTCTTTTATCATAGCAGGAAAATGTCATTTGTTCACCATCTGGATAGTCTTCTGTAGAAAACCAAAGGTGGTGTTTAATAAAATCAAAATATTGTATGTGACATGGAAATTTCATTAAATGACTCCTGCTGAGTCCTTACCAGGTTACTATGACCACTAATAGAAGGCCTTCAGTTTACTATCATTTTACTGTTCTAGTCACCATTTCTAAAAGTAAATGGTAATAATTTTTCCCTGAGCATATATGAGGTCATGACTCTGATTTGTGCTTGTATGTTTTGGCAAATTATGGCAGCTGAAAGATGTACTCTTCCCATTGCTCAGCTTTTGGTTTTTCTGGCAGTTCACACTGCCTGTGAAAGAACTTCCCCTCTCTGAGAGATAGGAAGCACATCCTGCTCAAGGCTGCCTTTGACTTTAGCCTAAAGATCGTTTTAGCTCAAACCTTGCATTTAAATTCCTGATCCATAAAGTCTCATTGTTGACTTCACTTTGGATAGGGAAACTAGCTCACTAATACTTCAGCTCTGCTCTGTACCCTTAAACTGGTGAAGCTCCCTGACCCCAAGCCCATTTTTGGTAGTTACCAAGGACAGTTTAATCCTGAATTCTAAGAGTTCCACCACTGGAAGTCTACAAATGTTTTGCAGCAAGTGCTGGGTCATCTCTCAAGGTTAGATAATGAATCTAGAAAAGAGTGACAGTTGTTTATTTTGATCATTGATTACATGATAAAATCAAATCTCTCCCCCAGCTGAGAAGTACTTTCTCCATCAAATTACTCTAGGACATAGAATAATGTTGTTTTAATGTTAAGAAATCAAAAATTACCTGCAATATATTTCACCTTTCAACTGAAGATTGTTGTTTGTAATGTTTCTCACTCATGTTTCAGGTGGAAATGAGTCCCCTTGAGAATGCTATTGAAGTCTTAGAAAATAAGAACCAGCAGTTAAGAACACTGATTAGTCAATGTCAAACTCGTCAGATGCAGAACATTAACCCTCTCACAATGTGTCTAAATGGGGTCATTGATGCAGCAGTTAATGGTGGAGTTGCTAGATACCAAGAGGTAAGCAATTTACTTTCTGTTTATTAAAAATCCAATTTCTTTCCCTGTACACATGTAGCTCCTCTGTATGAATTAAGGACAGAAAGTACTATATGAAAAATAGTTATAGTTATACCTATATTGTAGTTTTGGGTTAGGTAACATTAATGACATGGTTTATTGAAATAACCATTTTGCTGCAGAGAGTACTGTAAACTTACTCCAGTGATGACTCAATTCACAATTACACTGCATTTTTCAGTGATTTGTTAAAAAAATTATCTGGTTAATTGCAAGTAAATTATTATAATACATTGCCTGTTCTAGGATAGGAGATACTTCTGGCCAACTGCCAGATTTACTTTTTTGTGCTGACATTCTAGTTTTTATATGCATTTACAGATTTTATATATATGTATATATATTTTATAATATATACACACACATAAATTCTCACAAGAAGTTCATTATCTTGAAGAATCATGATTTTCTAGATTCTTCTTTTATCTCTTTTCCAAGTTTTTAAGAAGAGCTTTTTTGGTGGGAGGGGGGAAGGGATAAAAAAAAATAAATACAATTTAGAAATGTCTAACACTGGATTTGTATTTAACAGTTGTTCCTCATTATTATAATTTCTGAATCACCTTAGAAGAACCTTAAATGCTTGGGAGGCTGTATTTATACAAAAAATTATGTGGAATTTTGAAACTTCAGTAAAACAAAAAGATTGGGGGTTTTTTGCAGCCAAACTTGATTTTTCTCTTTGTCTTAAGAGTCTTATGAAATACTTGAGTCTGCTGGTTTTTACTTTGAAAATATCAAGTTGAATAACATTCTGTCCAGTTGTCTCAAAGGCTGAGAGATTCAGTGTTCACTCAACAGTGTTAAATTTGATAAAACTGCATCTTAATTAAACTACAAGAAATTGAGTCTGATATAGTATTAGAATCTGTCATCAAAGCTTCAGTGTTACGAAAATTGTGAGGCTGAAGCAAAGCAGTAACGATTTTTGTATTTCTTCACTGCCTTTAAACAACAACAAAACTGTTTAGCATAGTGAAGCACCATGAAGGGAGTCCCTGGAGAAATGCAGTCATGTCAGAACTATGTCTGGTTTGAATTAGCAGTGTCAGAGCTAGCTTAGTGTCTCTGCACAGCTTCTATTCTTCACCAGCATATCAAAGGTTCTTGCTTGCTCCTTATTGTTATCCTTGGCTGTAATTCTTGATCTCATAGACAGTGTTCATGTTTCAATTCCCCTCTGCCCTCTGCCTCTCACTATATTAAAATAGCAATTCAGCAATTCTTTTTGTAAATATCAAAACCGTTAGCAATGATTGTGAGGCTTTTTTTCTTCCATTTCTCTCTATTTCTTCTCTTTGCATGTCCATTTTTCAGTCTTTATGTGTCTACCTGTTGTTTTGCCAGCTTTACATCTTCTACCTTTCTTGCTATCTTATTCTCTGTAAATGCTCTTGCCTGTTTCACCTGCTTTTCCCTTCTGCCATGTATGAAGCTCCAAGTTCAGTCAGTCTTGGAGCATTTGGTTTTGAGGTAAGAGTGACCGTCTCTTTACCAATATCTTCCTTCTCTTCAGGCAACTTCCTGAAGTTTTAACAAGTGTCCTTTGACCATCTGCTGCTTTCTTGATTCTGTCTTCCTTCTTCTGTTGTTTCCTCTCTTAATTTTTTTCTGTATTTTTTTTTCTCTTCTGAAGGGGAAGAAGCTATCTCTAATTATTCAGCACCTTCATATTGCAAATGTTAAAGCTATCCATATACTAGTGGCTGCATTTTTTTGCCTATAGTCTCCACCAATGACTATATGATTAATTACTTATTTAATACGTATTACCAATTATTGCAGTTCAGAGGAACTTAGAAAACATTTGAAAATATTATCTAGAATCATTTTTTTTTAAGTAAAAGAAACAAAAGTGGAATGTTTTTACTCACTTTGTTTTACTTTGTAATTTTATTCTGTTTAGGCATTCTTCGTCAAAGAATACATCTTGAACCATCCAGAAGATGGAGAGAAGATCACACGCTTAAGAGAACTTATGCTTGAGCAGGTAAAGTGGGGAAAAGACTGCCAAGATGGCCTGCTCAGCTGTTCTAACTAAAAATGTCCCCAAATAAAATAAAAAAATATCAGTGGTTAATGATTGCTCTGTGATCTTTAGTGTTTTCTCAGTTAGATTCCAAGTAGAGAATAAGTTTCTGTACAAGCAGGGCCGTGTTAATATTTTTTCTCTAGTCCTTTCCATCATCATCTTCATCAATTCAAACTGCTTTGTGTAAAATCAAGGTTGAGTGGGAGGCCTGTCTTGTTATGCTCATATGCAAATATTTGAACAAAATATTTTATCACTACTACAGGATAAACATTATTTCATTGAAAAGTTTGATGGCTTTGGCATATTTTGTATTTTACCAATATTCCAGAAAAATATTTTCACTGCAAGGTTTACCACAAGAGCAAAAAAGCATTCAAAATCTTACTGCAATGGAAGTTATCTAGTAGTAATTGCCAAAGTAGGTAGGGAGTAAAATAAATACAAAGTGATCAAATTAGGCATTTGAGTATTCTATGCATTACATTATTTTGCATTATTTCTCCATTCATTTATAAGCCAATGACCTACCAGCCTCAAATATGAAGTGATTCCATTAGAAAATGCTGGTGATTTTTTCAAACAAAGATCTTACCAATATTTCAGCTTTTTAAACTGGCATTTATCTATTTTTGTTCTATGCAGCATGTTGAAGTTTCAAATTTGTTTACCAGCTTGGAGTCGAAAGGGTCACAGTACTAGAATTTGGCAAGATGGAAATTCCATTTTTCATCAGCATTGTGGGATCTTTTGGTCAGATCAGCCAAGTGACAGGTCCTCAGACAGTATAAATCATAATAGATTCACTGAACTCACTTTAATTTCACTGAGGCAATGTATAGTAATTGACATAATTTTACTTTGTCAAGCCAATCTCAATAATCTTTACAATGTAAAATTGGAGTTAATAACTTCCTGTAACAAAGATGTGTGTTCAAGAAGTCGCAGTTCAGCCCTGTCAGGCACCCGCAGCTGCTGTAACAGGGAGCATTCACAAGGGCTGTGTGTGGATGGATGTGCTGCAGTTGTGACCCCAGGTCAGGGATGCTGTACAGCTGCATGCCCGCTCACAGGCTGCCTGAAAACATCAGCCACGAGCTCTCATCCAAAGAGATTACAACACACTCCAGCTATTTTGTTTTTAAATCTGGATTTATCTGATTCCTCATCTAACCAGTATTTTGAATGCATGTGACCAAATTTGAGTGAGATTAAAGTTTTTGCACTGTAAATCTGAAGCCTGTCGTGCCTTGTGTCAAGGATATACATCAGGCCACCACTTACAGAGATCTCTGGGGAGTTGAAATAGGGTAGGGGACCATGAACTTCATTGCAAATATGTTACAGAGTCTGTGGTGGATTTGATCATTGCTGTTGTATCATGCTTTTTAAAACTGTTCTTGCAGAAAATGCCTTTTATTTAGGGTATAGAACTTCTCCTTTGTAAAGTTGCCAGTCAGATTTTTCACTATGTTATCCATAATGGTTTTTTAATATTACAGTTGAATTTACAGAGGTGGAACCTTTGGGAACGTTGAATGGGAAGAGGCAGTAAATCCTCTTGTGTACTTTTGGTCCCAGGCCTTTTGTGGTTCCAGGTCTTTCAGAGATATAGATAGGTGTTTTTAAGGCAATGTGCATTTTGTTGGATTTTTGTTCAAATGAGTATCCTAATTGATGATGAGAGCTTAAAGAAAATGGATCAAAAATATTTTTTCCCTTTCTGCAGGCTCAGATTCTAGAATTTGGCTTGGCAGTGCATGAGAAGGTGGTGCCACAGGACATGAGGCCATTGCACAAAAAGCTGGTGGATCAGTTCTTTGTGATGAAGTCAAGCTTGGGAATACAGGTACTCATGTGGACAGGTGCATGGATAGACCAGAAGACTGTTCAGCTGCATTGAGAGTTGGTTCATTTTCCCAAGCAGCAAACAGTGACATCTTTTGGTTGTTTGTCCTCATTACAGCTTATAGCCTTTTTGTAGTACCACAAAGCAAAGAGGAACACAAACTTCCCATACCATGCAGAAAAAAGTACAGTAA